>OZ037849.1:0-299156 GCA_964035575.1 Rhynchopus sp. YZ270_cl-10
GGTTTGCGGGTTTGCGGGTTTGCGGGTTTGCGGGTTTGCGGGTTTGCGGGTTTGCGGGTTTGCGGGTTTGCGGGTTTGCGGGTTTGCGGTTTGCGGGTTTGCGGGTTTGCGGGTTTGCGGGTTTGCGGGTTTGCGGGTTTGCGGGTTTGCGGGTTTGCGGGTTTGCGGGTTTGCGGGTTTGCGGGTTTGCGGGTTTGCGGGTTTGCGGGTTTGCGGGTTTGCGGGTTTGCGGGTTTGCGGGTTTGCGGGTTTGCGGGTTTACGGGTTTGCGGGTTTACGGGTTTGCGGGTTTGCGGGTTTGCGGGTTTGCGGGTTTGCGGGTTTGCGGGTTTGCGGGTTTGCGGGTTTGCGGGTTTGCGGGTTTGCGGGTTTGCGGGTTTGCGGGTTTGCGGGTTTGCGGGTTTGCGGGTTTGCGGGTTTGCGGGTTTGCGGGTTTGCGGGTTTGCGGGTTTGCGGGTTTGCGGGTTTGCGGGTTTGCGGGTTTGCGGGTTTGCGGGTTTGCGGGTTTGCGGGTTTGCGGGTTTGCGGGTTTGCGGGTTTGCGGGTTTGCGGGTTTGCGGGTTTGCGGGTTTGCGGGTTTGCGGGTTTGCGGGTTTGCGGGTTTGCGGGTTTGCGGGTTTGCGGGTTTGCGGGTTTGCGGGTTTGCGGGTTTGCGGGTTTGCGGGTTTGCGGGTTTGCGGGTTTGCGGGTTTGCGGGTTTGCGGGTTTGCGGGTTTGCGGGTTTGCGGGTTTGCGGGTTTGCGGGTTTGCGGGTTTGCGGGTTTGCGGGTTTGCGGGTTTGCGGGTTTGCGGGTTTGCGGGTTTGCGGGTTTGCGGGTTTGCGGGTTTGCGGGTTTGCGGGTTTGCGGGTTTGCGGGTTTGCGGGTTTGCGGGTTTGCGGGTTTGCGGGTTTGCGGGTTTGCGGGTTTGCGGGTTTGCGGGTTTGCGGGTTTGCGGGTTTGCGGGTTTGCGGGTTTGCGGGTTTGCGGGTTTGCGGGTTTGCGGGTTTGCGGGTTTGCGGGTTTGCGGGTTTGCGGGTTTGCGGGTTTGCGGGTTTGCGGGTTTGCGGGTTTGCGGGTTTGCGGGTTTGCGGGTTTGCGGGTTTGCGGGTTTGCGGGTTTGCGGGTTTGCGGGTTTGCGGGTTTGCGGGTTTGCGGGTTTGCGGGTTTGCGGGTTTGCGGGTTTGCGGGTTTGCGGGTTTGCGGGTTTGCGGGTTTGCGGGTTTGCGGGTTTGCGGGTTTGCGGGTTTGCGGGTTTGCGGGTTTGCGGGTTTGCGGGTTTGCGGGTTTGCGGGTTTGCGGGTTTGCGGGTTTGCGGGTTTGCGGGTTTGCGGGTTTGCGGGTTTGCGGGTTTGCGGGTTTGCGGGTTTGCGGGTTTGCGGGTTTGCGGGTTTGCGGGTTTGCGGGTTTGCGGGTTTGCGGGTTTGCGGGTTTGCGGGTTTGCGGGTTTGCGGGTTTGCGGGTTTGCGGGTTTGCGGGTTTGCGGGTTTGCGGGTTTGCGGGTTTGCGGGTTTGCGGGTTTGCGGGTTTGCGGGTTTGCGGGTTTGCGGGTTTGCGGGTTTGCGGGTTTGCGGGTTTGCGGGTTTGCGGGTTTGCGGGTTTGCGGGTTTGCGGGTTTGCGGGTTTGCGGGTTTGCGGGTTTGCGGGTTTACGGGTTTCTAATTATTACGGGTTTGAGGGGTACAAAATGGCGACGCTGCGGGATTGCTGGATCGCGTGGTCCCAGTATTTCTGATATGACACTCCGGTAGACTGGGGCCCAAAAACGACGTAATGTACTGGGTTTGGATGTTAGCATTTTCTGGCAATATTTTAAAATTAAAAATGAGTACGAATACCCTGTACTACCATGTATTCTGTATAAAATAGCCGTAAAATTACGCCACATTTAACCACAACTACTCAAAATGTGAAATCTGTTGCTTTAATGGACTCATAGAGCATTTTTATAACCTGGACATGGGGGTCAGATTCCACTTTAGAGCACCTAAAATTTGGTCAAAATAATTTTTTTTCACTATTTCTGCCTCTGGGTATCTAATTATTACGGGTTTGAGGGGTACAAAATTTCGACCGAGCGCACCCACCACGCGCAGCGTGGTGGGGGCGCGAGGGAGAGCGGAGCGAGCCTTTACGCGCAGCGTGAAGGCGAGTGGAGCACGGGGGGTCTGGGGGGGCAGTGCCCCCCCAGAAAAATTTTTGAAGTTAGGCAGTCCTGATTTGGGAGTTTTTTTGTAGATTTGTATGTATTTTTGGGTGAGGGAATGCTCGAGAGAGAGAACATATCAGTGAAGCGAGGAGGGTGCTCACCAGGATGTCAGGTACTTTAGGTAAGGTTACTGTGTTCGCGTTAGTAGTGTCAGAGCTATTTATACTCACAAGCGCCCTCTATTATCATATGTAAGAGTCCTTCTACGTGTACATGCATGAGTAAGTGCAGGTAAATCTATGAGTAATTGCCTTTATAGATACATGGCTTTAAGACTACACCAAATTGAAATATGTGAAAGTCAGCATTTGCGGTGCTGAACCACACAAACCTGCCACAAAAAAGCGAGATAATTTGTAGACATTAGACTCAGAAATGATATGGGGCCAAATGAGGTTCAAAACCAGCTCTAACCAATAGCTATCTGGTAGTACTCATTATTGGTAGTGGCCAAATAGTCTGTCTCTCAACCACACCTGAGATGTCATGTTTCAGCGAGCTTTATTATAATGGAATATTATGGAAGAGTTTTTCTGGACTAAACCGGTCGGTACAACTCTCTGCCAATTTTTACCAAGACTTCTTACATACACATGTACCATTATCTACCATTACCTGAAGAGCAAATTATCTTCACACCCACACCGTGAAATAATCTACCGACTTTCTTCACTCCTGAATATTATGAGCAAAAGTTCTGTCAAAAACCTGGCACTAAAAGCGAACTGCAGACGTATTTTTATGTTATTATTAGCGGAGGAGCCTTTGAACCACACCATCCTGCGACACATAATTTTTCTGAGAATCAGTCATTATTAGCGGCGGATCTAAATAGCCTAATAACAATCAGCCTGTTCTACATTAGCAGTGAATATAAGCGGTGGAGCAAAGTGCCTCTCAACCACACCCTCCTGCTCCTACATTTTAGCAACCTTTCTTCCATGCACAAATGAAATAAATCCGCCAACACTTTAGCAAACTATCTTCTCTATTCGAATATGTCAGTATTAATATCATAGAAATAAAATAGTCTCTCATTGAGACTCAACCACATTATTCATTGAAAGATTTTGATTTTTGATTCTCCGTAGTCTGTGCGTGCTGTGATGGGGTCAATTTACGCTGCGAAAAGGGTATATTCTTAACCTAAAAATGCATGTATCAGTTTTTATCCACCATATTATTTACATGGTGAAACGTTGCGAGCTTTTTTCTCACATATTAGTGATATTGAGCCAAATAGGTTCACAACCACACCAGTCTGTTATGTGGCAGCATATTTGCTGCGTGAGCAAAATATCCAAATATTCAATAACACGAACCTGCTGTTTTTAGCATAATATTAGAAGCTACATCCTGTCGTAGATTTTATATCCTATACCCAAATTGTGAACCCAATATCTCCACAGTTAAGTGGTACGTGGGGAAACTCAAATGTCTTCTCACCCAGAGCCTCCTGCCAAATGTTAGTGTTAGAGCTTTCAATTTTCATAGAAATCTAAAAAATTCGTAGAGGAACAAATATTAGTATAAATTGCGTCAGATCCCAACGTTGCGCGCAGACCATGCCTCCGTTTGTGAGCTTTTCTGTACTACTACCACCAATGCCTCAACCACACCATTTTAGCAAGCTCTTTTCGCGTTTGTGGCCACACCAGCTTATTGCAGTCAATATTCTCTGCGGAGCCAAATAGCCTCTCAACTACACAAACCTGCTGTTTTTAGCAGTATTTAGTGCAATCAGTTGTTATTAGAGCCCAAATCCTGCCATAAATAAGCTGCAGAGCGAAATACCTCTTTTTTTTTTTTTTTTTTTTTTTTTTTTTTTTTTTTTTTTGAAATACCTCTAAACTATACCATCTTGCTACAGTTTATAACACGTTACTATAATCAATTACTCTGTACATATTAATCACTCATGTCAGCTGTATTCATAATAATTCACGGCGGAGCAAAATGCCTCATACCCACCCCATCATGCCTCATGCATGCTTTTCCGTGCCATTCAGGTTCTCCAGTGAATTTTAGGTTACATTGCGTGTTTACATATCATTACTCATACCTTAATCGCATCAACACAAAGTAGGTATAACCAAACCACATATTAGCGAGCTTTCTTCTTGTGCGGGTTTGCGGGTTTGCGGGTTTGCGGGTTTGCGGGTTTACGGGTTTGCGGAATTGCGGGTTTGCGGGTTTGCGGGTTTGCGGGTTTACGGGTTTGCGGGTTTGCGGGTTTGCGGGTTTGCGGGTTTGTGGGTTTGCGGGTTTGCGGGTTTGCGGGTTTGCGGGTTTGCGGGTTTGCGGGTTTGCGGGTTTGCGGGTTTGCGGGTTTGCGGGTTTGCGGGTTTGCGGGTTTGCGGGTTTGCGGGTTTGCGGGTTTGCGGGTTTGCGGGTTTGCGGGTTTGCGGGTTTGCGGGTTTGCGGGTTTGCGGGTTTGCGGGTTTGCGGGTTTGCGGGTTTGCGGGTTTGCGGGTTTGCGGGTTTGCGGGTTTGCGGGTTTGCGGGTTTGCGGGTTTGCGGGTTTGCGGGTTTGCGGGTTTGCGGGTTTGCGGGTTTGCGGGTTTGCGGGTTTGCGGGTTTGCGGGTTTGCGGGTTTGCGGGTTTGCGGGTTTGCGGGTTTGCGGGTTTACGGGTTTGCGGGTTTGCGGGTTTGCGGGTTTGCGGGTTTGCGGGTTTGCGGGTTTGCGGGTTTGCGGGTTTGCGGGTTTGCGGGTTTGCGGGTTTGCGGGTTTGCGGGTTTGCGGGTTTGCGGGTTTGCGGGTTTGCGGGTTTGCGGGTTTGCGGGTTTACGGGTTTGCGGGTTTGCGGGTTTGCGGGTTTGCGGGTTTGCGGGTTTGCGGGTTTGCGGGTTTGCGGGTTTGCGGGTTTGCGGGTTTGCGGGTTTGCGGGTTTGCGGGTTTGCGGGTTTGCGGGTTTGCGGGTTTGCGGGTTTACGGGTTTACGGGTTTACGGGTTTCTAATTATTACGGGTTTGAGGGGTACAAAATGGCGACGCTGCGGGATTGCTGGATCGCGTGGTCCCAGTATTTCTGATATGACACTCCGGTAGACTGGGGCCCAAAAACGACGTAATGTACTGGGTTTGGATGTTAGCATTTTCTGGCAATATTTTAAAATTAAAAATGAGTACGAATACCCTGTACTACCATGTATTCTGTATAAAATAGCCGTAAAATTACGCCACATTTAACCACAACTACTCAAAATGTGAAATCTGTTGCTTTAATGGACTCATAGAGCATTTTTATAACCTGGACATGGGGGTCAGATTCCACTTTAGAGCACCTAAAATTTGGTCAAAATAATTTTTTTTCACTATTTCTGCCTCTGGGTATCTAATTATTACGGGTTTGAGGGGTACAAAATGGCGACGCTGCGGGATTGCTGGATCGCGTGGTCCCAGTATTTCTGATATGACACTCCGGTAGACTGGGGCCCAAAAACGACGTAATGTACTGGGTTTGGATGTTAGCATTTTCTGGCAATATTTTAAAATTAAAAATGAGTACGAATACCCTGTACTACCATGTATTCTGTATAAAATAGCCGTAAAATTACGCCACATTTAACCACAACTACTCAAAATGTGAAATCTGTTGCTTTAATGGACTCATAGAGCATTTTTATAACCTGGACATGGGGGTCAGATTCCACTTTAGAGCACCTAAAATTTGGTCAAAATAATTTTTTTTCACTATTTCTGCCTCTGGGTATCTAATTATTACGGGTTTGAGGGGTACAAAATTTCGACCGAGCGCACCCACCACGCGCAGCGTGGTGGGGGCGCGAGGGAGAGCGGAGCGAGCCTTTACGCGCAGCGTGAAGGCGAGTGGAGCACGGGGGGTCTGGGGGGGCAGTGCCCCCCCAGAAAAATTTTTGAAGTTAGGCAGTCCTGATTTGGGAGTTTTTTTGTAGATTTGTATGTATTTTTGGGTGAGGGAATGCTCGAGAGAGAGAACATATCAGTGAAGCGAGGAGGGTGCTCACCAGGATGTCAGGTACTTTAGGTAAGGTTACTGTGTTCGCGTTAGTAGTGTCAGAGCTATTTATACTCACAAGCGCCCTCTATTATCATATGTAAGAGTCCTTCTACGTGTACATGCATGAGTAAGTGCAGGTAAATCTATGAGTAATTGCCTTTATAGATACATGGCTTTAAGACTACACCAAATTGAAATATGTGAAAGTCAGCATTTGCGGTGCTGAACCACACAAACCTGCCACAAAAAAGCGAGATAATTTGTAGACATTAGACTCAGAAATGATATGGGGCCAAATGAGGTTCAAAACCAGCTCTAACCAATAGCTATCTGGTAGTACTCATTATTGGTAGTGGCCAAATAGTCTGTCTCTCAACCACACCTGAGATGTCATGTTTCAGCGAGCTTTATTATAATGGAATATTATGGAAGAGTTTTTCTGGACTAAACCGGTCGGTACAACTCTCTGCCAATTTTTACCAAGACTTCTTACATACACATGTACCATTATCTACCATTACCTGAAGAGCAAATTATCTTCACACCCACACCGTGAAATAATCTACCGACTTTCTTCACTCCTGAATATTATGAGCAAAAGTTCTGTCAAAAACCTGGCACTAAAAGCGAACTGCAGACGTATTTTTATGTTATTATTAGCGGAGGAGCCTTTGAACCACACCATCCTGCGACACATAATTTTTCTGAGAATCAGTCATTATTAGCGGCGGATCTAAATAGCCTAATAACAATCAGCCTGTTCTACATTAGCAGTGAATATAAGCGGTGGAGCAAAGTGCCTCTCAACCACACCCTCCTGCTCCTACATTTTAGCAACCTTTCTTCCATGCACAAATGAAATAAATCCGCCAACACTTTAGCAAACTATCTTCTCTATTCGAATATGTCAGTATTAATATCATAGAAATAAAATAGTCTCTCATTGAGACTCAACCACATTATTCATTGAAAGATTTTGATTTTTGATTCTCCGTAGTCTGTGCGTGCTGTGATGGGGTCAATTTACGCTGCGAAAAGGGTATATTCTTAACCTAAAAATGCATGTATCAGTTTTTATCCACCATATTATTTACATGGTGAAACGTTGCGAGCTTTTTTCTCACATATTAGTGATATTGAGCCAAATAGGTTCACAACCACACCAGTCTGTTATGTGGCAGCATATTTGCTGCGTGAGCAAAATATCCAAATATTCAATAACACGAACCTGCTGTTTTTAGCATAATATTAGAAGCTACATCCTGTCGTAGATTTTATATCCTATACCCAAATTGTGAACCCAATATCTCCACAGTTAAGTGGTACGTGGGGAAACTCAAATGTCTTCTCACCCAGAGCCTCCTGCCAAATGTTAGTGTTAGAGCTTTCAATTTTCATAGAAATCTAAAAAATTCGTAGAGGAACAAATATTAGTATAAATTGCGTCAGATCCCAACGTTGCGCGCAGACCATGCCTCCGTTTGTGAGCTTTTCTGTACTACTACCACCAATGCCTCAACCACACCATTTTAGCAAGCTCTTTTCGCGTTTGTGGCCACACCAGCTTATTGCAGTCAATATTCTCTGCGGAGCCAAATAGCCTCTCAACTACACAAACCTGCTGTTTTTAGCAGTATTTAGTGCAATCAGTTGTTATTAGAGCCCAAATCCTGCCATAAATAAGCTGCAGAGCGAAATACCTCTTTTTTTTTTTTTTTTTTTTTTTTTTTTTTTTTTTTTTTTGAAATACCTCTAAACTATACCATCTTGCTACAGTTTATAACACGTTACTATAATCAATTACTCTGTACATATTAATCACTCATGTCAGCTGTATTCATAATAATTCACGGCGGAGCAAAATGCCTCATACCCACCCCATCATGCCTCATGCATGCTTTTCCGTGCCATTCAGGTTCTCCAGTGAATTTTAGGTTACATTGCGTGTTTACATATCATTACTCATACCTTAATCGCATCAACACAAAGTAGGTATAACCAAACCACATATTAGCGAGCTTTCTTCTTGTACGGGTTTGCGGGTTTGCGGGTTTGCGGGTTTGCGGGTTTGCGGGTTTGCGGGTTTGCGGGTTTCTAATTATTACGGGTTTGAGGGGTACAAAATGGCGACGCTGCGGGATTGCTGGATCGCGTGGTCCCAGTATTTCTGATATGACACTCCGGTAGACTGGGGCCCAAAAACGACGTAATGTACTGGGTTTGGATGTTAGCATTTTCTGGCAATATTTTAAAATTAAAAATGAGTACGAATACCCTGTACTACCATGTATTCTGTATAAAATAGCCGTAAAATTACGCCACATTTAACCACAACTACTCAAAATGTGAAATCTGTTGCTTTAATGGACTCATAGAGCATTTTTATAACCTGGACATGGGGGTCAGATTCCACTTTAGAGCACCTAAAATTTGGTCAAAATAATTTTTTTTCACTATTTCTGCCTCTGGGTATCTAATTATTACGGGTTTGAGGGGTACAAAATTTCGACCGAGCGCACCCACCACGCGCAGCGTGGTGGGGGCGCGAGGGAGAGCGGAGCGAGCCTTTACGCGCAGCGTGAAGGCGAGTGGAGCACGGGGGGTCTGGGGGGGCAGTGCCCCCCCAGAAAAATTTTTGAAGTTAGGCAGTCCTGATTTGGGAGTTTTTTTGTAGATTTGTATGTATTTTTGGGTGAGGGAATGCTCGAGAGAGAGAACATATCAGTGAAGCGAGGAGGGTGCTCACCAGGATGTCAGGTACTTTAGGTAAGGTTACTGTGTTCGCGTTAGTAGTGTCAGAGCTATTTATACTCACAAGCGCCCTCTATTATCATATGTAAGAGTCCTTCTACGTGTACATGCATGAGTAAGTGCAGGTAAATCTATGAGTAATTGCCTTTATAGATACATGGCTTTAAGACTACACCAAATTGAAATATGTGAAAGTCAGCATTTGCGGTGCTGAACCACACAAACCTGCCACAAAAAAGCGAGATAATTTGTAGACATTAGACTCAGAAATGATATGGGGCCAAATGAGGTTCAAAACCAGCTCTAACCAATAGCTATCTGGTAGTACTCATTATTGGTAGTGGCCAAATAGTCTGTCTCTCAACCACACCTGAGATGTCATGTTTCAGCGAGCTTTATTATAATGGAATATTATGGAAGAGTTTTTCTGGACTAAACCGGTCGGTACAACTCTCTGCCAATTTTTACCAAGACTTCTTACATACACATGTACCATTATCTACCATTACCTGAAGAGCAAATTATCTTCACACCCACACCGTGAAATAATCTACCGACTTTCTTCACTCCTGAATATTATGAGCAAAAGTTCTGTCAAAAACCTGGCACTAAAAGCGAACTGCAGACGTATTTTTATGTTATTATTAGCGGAGGAGCCTTTGAACCACACCATCCTGCGACACATAATTTTTCTGAGAATCAGTCATTATTAGCGGCGGATCTAAATAGCCTAATAACAATCAGCCTGTTCTACATTAGCAGTGAATATAAGCGGTGGAGCAAAGTGCCTCTCAACCACACCCTCCTGCTCCTACATTTTAGCAACCTTTCTTCCATGCACAAATGAAATAAATCCGCCAACACTTTAGCAAACTATCTTCTCTATTCGAATATGTCAGTATTAATATCATAGAAATAAAATAGTCTCTCATTGAGACTCAACCACATTATTCATTGAAAGATTTTGATTTTTGATTCTCCGTAGTCTGTGCGTGCTGTGATGGGGTCAATTTACGCTGCGAAAAGGGTATATTCTTAACCTAAAAATGCATGTATCAGTTTTTATCCACCATATTATTTACATGGTGAAACGTTGCGAGCTTTTTTCTCACATATTAGTGATATTGAGCCAAATAGGTTCACAACCACACCAGTCTGTTATGTGGCAGCATATTTGCTGCGTGAGCAAAATATCCAAATATTCAATAACACGAACCTGCTGTTTTTAGCATAATATTAGAAGCTACATCCTGTCGTAGATTTTATATCCTATACCCAAATTGTGAACCCAATATCTCCACAGTTAAGTGGTACGTGGGGAAACTCAAATGTCTTCTCACCCAGAGCCTCCTGCCAAATGTTAGTGTTAGAGCTTTCAATTTTCATAGAAATCTAAAAAATTCGTAGAGGAACAAATATTAGTATAAATTGCGTCAGATCCCAACGTTGCGCGCAGACCATGCCTCCGTTTGTGAGCTTTTCTGTACTACTACCACCAATGCCTCAACCACACCATTTTAGCAAGCTCTTTTCGCGTTTGTGGCCACACCAGCTTATTGCAGTCAATATTCTCTGCGGAGCCAAATAGCCTCTCAACTACACAAACCTGCTGTTTTTAGCAGTATTTAGTGCAATCAGTTGTTATTAGAGCCCAAATCCTGCCATAAATAAGCTGCAGAGCGAAATACCTCTTTTTTTTTTTTTTTTTTTTTTTTTTTTTTTTTTTTTTTTGAAATACCTCTAAACTATACCATCTTGCTACAGTTTATAACACGTTACTATAATCAATTACTCTGTACATATTAATCACTCATGTCAGCTGTATTCATAATAATTCACGGCGGAGCAAAATGCCTCATACCCACCCCATCATGCCTCATGCATGCTTTTCCGTGCCATTCAGGTTCTCCAGTGAATTTTAGGTTACATTGCGTGTTTACATATCATTACTCATACCTTAATCGCATCAACACAAAGTAGGTATAACCAAACCACATATTAGCGAGCTTTCTTCTTGTGCGGGTTTGCGGGTTTGCGGGTTTGCGGGTTTGCGGGTTTGCGGGTTTGCGGGTTTGCGGGTTTGCGGGTTTGCGGGTTTGCGGGTTTGCGGGTTTGCGGGTTTGCGGGTTTGCGGGTTTGCGGGTTTGCGGGTTTGCGGGTTTGCGGGTTTGCGGGTTTGCGGGTTTGCGGGTTTGCGGGTTTGCGGGTTTGCGGGTTTGCGGGTTTGCGGGTTTGCGGGTTTGTTTGCGGGTTTGCGGGTTTACGGGTTTGCGGGTTTGCGGGTTTGCGGGTTTGCGGGTTTGCGGGTTTGCGGGTTTGCGGGTTTGCGGGTTTGCGGGTTTACGGGTTTGCGGGTTTGCGGGTTTACGGGTTTGCGGGTTTGCGGGTTTGCGGGTTTGCGGGTTTGCGGGTTTCTAATTATTACGGGTTTGCGGGGTCGTAAATGGGGAGTCTCCCAAGTGCCAAGTTTGCGTCGTCCGAGCAAGTCTGATGTGATTCTCCGGTAGACTGCTGCCGAGAAACGGGGTGATGTTTTGGGTTCAGTGTGGTTGACAAGTGTTTAATACCTAAAATGTGTGTGGCAGTTTTATACAGCCAGTAGGTATCCAGTTATTACGGGTTTGAGGGGTCGTAAACGGTCGCTTCCCAGGGTCACTTGGAATAGACAGACCTTGCATATCTGACATGATTCTCTGATAGAGTGGGGCCCAAAAACGACGTGGCGTACCGGGTGTGCCAGTCCTGGGCATCTGGCGATATTTAAAAATTGAAAATGGATATAAATACCCTATGCTACCGTGTACTATGTATAAAATAGCCGTGAAATTTCGCCACATTTAACCACAACTACTCAAAACATCAAATCTGTTGCTTTAATGGACTCAGAGAGCATTTTTATAACCTGGACATGGGGGTCAGATTCCATGTTAGAGCACCTAAAATTTTGTCAAAAAGAAAATTTCCACTATTTGTGCCTCTCTGTATCTAATTATTACGGGTTTGCGGGGTCGTAAATGGGGAGTCTCCCAAGTGCCAAGTTTGCGTCGTCCGAGCAAGTCTGATGTGATTCTCCGGTAGACTGCTGCCGAGAAACGGGGTGATGTTTTGGGTTCAGTGTGGTTGACAAGTGTTTAATACCTAAAATGTGTGTGGCAGTTTTATACAGCCAGTAGGTATCCAGTTATTACGGGTTTGAGGGGTCGTAAACGGTCGCTTCCCAGGGTCACTTGGAATAGACAGACCTTGCATATCTGACATGATTCTCTGATAGAGTGGGGCCCAAAAACGACGTGGCGTACCGGGTGTGCCAGTCCTGGGCATCTGGCGATATTTAAAAATTGAAAATGGATATAAATACCCTATGCTACCGTGTACTATGTATAAAATAGCCGTGAAATTTCGCCACATTTAACCACAACTACTCAAAACATCAAATCTGTTGCTTTAATGGACTCAGAGAGCATTTTTATAACCTGGACATGGGGGTCAGATTCCATGTTAGAGCACCTAAAATTTTGTCAAAAAGAAAATTTCCACTATTTGTGCCTCTCTGTATCTAATTATTACGGGTTTGCGGGGTCGTAAATGGGGAGTCTCCCAAGTGCCAAGTTTGCGTCGTCCGAGCAAGTCTGATGTGATTCTCCGGTAGACTGCTGCCGAGAAACGGGGTGATGTTTTGGGTTCAGTGTGGTTGACAAGTGTTTAATACCTAAAATGTGTGTGGCAGTTTTATACAGCCAGTAGGTATCCAGTTATTACGGGTTTGAGGGGTCGTAAACGGTCGCTTCCCAGGGTCACTTGGAATAGACAGACCTTGCATATCTGACATGATTCTCTGATAGAGTGGGGCCCAAAAACGACGTGGCGTACCGGGTGTGCCAGTCCTGGGCATCTGGCGATATTTAAAAATTGAAAATGGATATAAATACCCTATGCTACCGTGTACTATGTATAAAATAGCCGTGAAATTTCGCCACATTTAACCACAACTACTCAAAACATCAAATCTGTTGCTTTAATGGACTCAGAGAGCATTTTTATAACCTGGACATGGGGGTCAGATTCCATGTTAGAGCACCTAAAATTTTGTCAAAAAGAAAATTTCCACTATTTGTGCCTCTCTGTATCTAATTATTACGGGTTTGCGGGGTCGTAAATGGGGAGTCTCCCAAGTGCCAAGTTTGCGTCGTCCGAGCAAGTCTGATGTGATTCTCCGGTAGACTGCTGCCGAGAAACGGGGTGATGTTTTGGGTTCAGTGTGGTTGACAAGTGTTTAATACCTAAAATGTGTGTGGCAGTTTTATACAGCCAGTAGGTATCCAGTTATTACGGGTTTGAGGGGTCGTAAACGGTCGCTTCCCAGGGTCACTTGGAATAGACAGACCTTGCATATCTGACATGATTCTCTGATAGAGTGGGGCCCAAAAACGACGTGGCGTACCGGGTGTGCCAGTCCTGGGCATCTGGCGATATTTAAAAATTGAAAATGGATATAAATACCCTATGCTACCGTGTACTATGTATAAAATAGCCGTGAAATTTCGCCACATTTAACCACAACTACTCAAAACATCAAATCTGTTGCTTTAATGGACTCAGAGAGCATTTTTATAACCTGGACATGGGGGTCAGATTCCATGTTAGAGCACCTAAAATTTTGTCAAAAAGAAAATTTCCACTATTTGTGCCTCTCTGTATCTAATTATTACGGGTTTGCGGGGTCGTAAATGGGGAGTCTCCCAAGTGCCAAGTTTGCGTCGTCCGAGCAAGTCTGATGTGATTCTCCGGTAGACTGCTGCCGAGAAACGGGGTGATGTTTTGGGTTCAGTGTGGTTGACAAGTGTTTAATACCTAAAATGTGTGTGGCAGTTTTATACAGCCAGTAGGTATCCAGTTATTACGGGTTTGAGGGGTCGTAAACGGTCGCTTCCCAGGGTCACTTGGAATAGACAGACCTTGCATATCTGACATGATTCTCTGATAGAGTGGGGCCCAAAAACGACGTGGCGTACCGGGTGTGCCAGTCCTGGGCATCTGGCGATATTTAAAAATTGAAAATGGATATAAATACCCTATGCTACCGTGTACTATGTATAAAATAGCCGTGAAATTTCGCCACATTTAACCACAACTACTCAAAACATCAAATCTGTTGCTTTAATGGACTCAGAGAGCATTTTTATAACCTGGACATGGGGGTCAGATTCCATGTTAGAGCACCTAAAATTTTGTCAAAAAGAAAATTTCCACTATTTGTGCCTCTCTGTATCTAATTATTACGGGTTTGCGGGGTCGTAAATGGGGAGTCTCCCAAGTGCCAAGTTTGCGTCGTCCGAGCAAGTCTGATGTGATTCTCCGGTAGACTGCTGCCGAGAAACGGGGTGATGTTTTGGGTTCAGTGTGGTTGACAAGTGTTTAATACCTAAAATGTGTGTGGCAGTTTTATACAGCCAGTAGGTATCCAGTTATTACGGGTTTGAGGGGTCGTAAACGGTCGCTTCCCAGGGTCACTTGGAATAGACAGACCTTGCATATCTGACATGATTCTCTGATAGAGTGGGGCCCAAAAACGACGTGGCGTACCGGGTGTGCCAGTCCTGGGCATCTGGCGATATTTAAAAATTGAAAATGGATATAAATACCCTATGCTACCGTGTACTATGTATAAAATAGCCGTGAAATTTCGCCACATTTAACCACAACTACTCAAAACATCAAATCTGTTGCTTTAATGGACTCAGAGAGCATTTTTATAACCTGGACATGGGGGTCAGATTCCATGTTAGAGCACCTAAAATTTTGTCAAAAAGAAAATTTCCACTATTTGTGCCTCTCTGTATCTAATTATTACGGGTTTGCGGGGTCGTAAATGGGGAGTCTCCCAAGTGCCAAGTTTGCGTCGTCCGAGCAAGTCTGATGTGATTCTCCGGTAGACTGCTGCCGAGAAACGGGGTGATGTTTTGGGTTCAGTGTGGTTGACAAGTGTTTAATACCTAAAATGTGTGTGGCAGTTTTATACAGCCAGTAGGTATCCAGTTATTACGGGTTTGAGGGGTCGTAAACGGTCGCTTCCCAGGGTCACTTGGAATAGACAGACCTTGCATATCTGACATGATTCTCTGATAGAGTGGGGCCCAAAAACGACGTGGCGTACCGGGTGTGCCAGTCCTGGGCATCTGGCGATATTTAAAAATTGAAAATGGATATAAATACCCTATGCTACCGTGTACTATGTATAAAATAGCCGTGAAATTTCGCCACATTTAACCACAACTACTCAAAACATCAAATCTGTTGCTTTAATGGACTCAGAGAGCATTTTTATAACCTGGACATGGGGGTCAGATTCCATGTTAGAGCACCTAAAATTTTGTCAAAAAGAAAATTTCCACTATTTGTGCCTCTCTGTATCTAATTATTACGGGTTTGCGGGGTCGTAAATGGGGAGTCTCCCAAGTGCCAAGTTTGCGTCGTCCGAGCAAGTCTGATGTGATTCTCCGGTAGACTGCTGCCGAGAAACGGGGTGATGTTTTGGGTTCAGTGTGGTTGACAAGTGTTTAATACCTAAAATGTGTGTGGCAGTTTTATACAGCCAGTAGGTATCCAGTTATTACGGGTTTGAGGGGTCGTAAACGGTCGCTTCCCAGGGTCACTTGGAATAGACAGACCTTGCATATCTGACATGATTCTCTGATAGAGTGGGGCCCAAAAACGACGTGGCGTACCGGGTGTGCCAGTCCTGGGCATCTGGCGATATTTAAAAATTGAAAATGGATATAAATACCCTATGCTACCGTGTACTATGTATAAAATAGCCGTGAAATTTCGCCACATTTAACCACAACTACTCAAAACATCAAATCTGTTGCTTTAATGGACTCAGAGAGCATTTTTATAACCTGGACATGGGGGTCAGATTCCATGTTAGAGCACCTAAAATTTTGTCAAAAAGAAAATTTCCACTATTTGTGCCTCTCTGTATCTAATTATTACGGGTTTGCGGGGTCGTAAATGGGGAGTCTCCCAAGTGCCAAGTTTGCGTCGTCCGAGCAAGTCTGATGTGATTCTCCGGTAGACTGCTGCCGAGAAACGGGGTGATGTTTTGGGTTCAGTGTGGTTGACAAGTGTTTAATACCTAAAATGTGTGTGGCAGTTTTATACAGCCAGTAGGTATCCAGTTATTACGGGTTTGAGGGGTCGTAAACGGTCGCTTCCCAGGGTCACTTGGAATAGACAGACCTTGCATATCTGACATGATTCTCTGATAGAGTGGGGCCCAAAAACGACGTGGCGTACCGGGTGTGCCAGTCCTGGGCATCTGGCGATATTTAAAAATTGAAAATGGATATAAATACCCTATGCTACCGTGTACTATGTATAAAATAGCCGTGAAATTTCGCCACATTTAACCACAACTACTCAAAACATCAAATCTGTTGCTTTAATGGACTCAGAGAGCATTTTTATAACCTGGACATGGGGGTCAGATTCCATGTTAGAGCACCTAAAATTTTGTCAAAAAGAAAATTTCCACTATTTGTGCCTCTCTGTATCTAATTATTACGGGTTTGCGGGGTCGTAAATGGGGAGTCTCCCAAGTGCCAAGTTTGCGTCGTCCGAGCAAGTCTGATGTGATTCTCCGGTAGACTGCTGCCGAGAAACGGGGTGATGTTTTGGGTTCAGTGTGGTTGACAAGTGTTTAATACCTAAAATGTGTGTGGCAGTTTTATACAGCCAGTAGGTATCCAGTTATTACGGGTTTGAGGGGTCGTAAACGGTCGCTTCCCAGGGTCACTTGGAATAGACAGACCTTGCATATCTGACATGATTCTCTGATAGAGTGGGGCCCAAAAACGACGTGGCGTACCGGGTGTGCCAGTCCTGGGCATCTGGCGATATTTAAAAATTGAAAATGGATATAAATACCCTATGCTACCGTGTACTATGTATAAAATAGCCGTGAAATTTCGCCACATTTAACCACAACTACTCAAAACATCAAATCTGTTGCTTTAATGGACTCAGAGAGCATTTTTATAACCTGGACATGGGGGTCAGATTCCATGTTAGAGCACCTAAAATTTTGTCAAAAAGAAAATTTCCACTATTTGTGCCTCTCTGTATCTAATTATTACGGGTTTGCGGGGTCGTAAATGGGGAGTCTCCCAAGTGCCAAGTTTGCGTCGTCCGAGCAAGTCTGATGTGATTCTCCGGTAGACTGCTGCCGAGAAACGGGGTGATGTTTTGGGTTCAGTGTGGTTGACAAGTGTTTAATACCTAAAATGTGTGTGGCAGTTTTATACAGCCAGTAGGTATCCAGTTATTACGGGTTTGAGGGGTCGTAAACGGTCGCTTCCCAGGGTCACTTGGAATAGACAGACCTTGCATATCTGACATGATTCTCTGATAGAGTGGGGCCCAAAAACGACGTGGCGTACCGGGTGTGCCAGTCCTGGGCATCTGGCGATATTTAAAAATTGAAAATGGATATAAATACCCTATGCTACCGTGTACTATGTATAAAATAGCCGTGAAATTTCGCCACATTTAACCACAACTACTCAAAACATCAAATCTGTTGCTTTAATGGACTCAGAGAGCATTTTTATAACCTGGACATGGGGGTCAGATTCCATGTTAGAGCACCTAAAATTTTGTCAAAAAGAAAATTTCCACTATTTGTGCCTCTCTGTATCTAATTATTACGGGTTTGCGGGGTCGTAAATGGGGAGTCTCCCAAGTGCCAAGTTTGCGTCGTCCGAGCAAGTCTGATGTGATTCTCCGGTAGACTGCTGCCGAGAAACGGGGTGATGTTTTGGGTTCAGTGTGGTTGACAAGTGTTTAATACCTAAAATGTGTGTGGCAGTTTTATACAGCCAGTAGGTATCCAGTTATTACGGGTTTGAGGGGTCGTAAACGGTCGCTTCCCAGGGTCACTTGGAATAGACAGACCTTGCATATCTGACATGATTCTCTGATAGAGTGGGGCCCAAAAACGACGTGGCGTACCGGGTGTGCCAGTCCTGGGCATCTGGCGATATTTAAAAATTGAAAATGGATATAAATACCCTATGCTACCGTGTACTATGTATAAAATAGCCGTGAAATTTCGCCACATTTAACCACAACTACTCAAAACATCAAATCTGTTGCTTTAATGGACTCAGAGAGCATTTTTATAACCTGGACATGGGGGTCAGATTCCATGTTAGAGCACCTAAAATTTTGTCAAAAAGAAAATTTCCACTATTTGTGCCTCTCTGTATCTAATTATTACGGGTTTGCGGGGTCGTAAATGGGGAGTCTCCCAAGTGCCAAGTTTGCGTCGTCCGAGCAAGTCTGATGTGATTCTCCGGTAGACTGCTGCCGAGAAACGGGGTGATGTTTTGGGTTCAGTGTGGTTGACAAGTGTTTAATACCTAAAATGTGTGTGGCAGTTTTATACAGCCAGTAGGTATCCAGTTATTACGGGTTTGAGGGGTCGTAAACGGTCGCTTCCCAGGGTCACTTGGAATAGACAGACCTTGCATATCTGACATGATTCTCTGATAGAGTGGGGCCCAAAAACGACGTGGCGTACCGGGTGTGCCAGTCCTGGGCATCTGGCGATATTTAAAAATTGAAAATGGATATAAATACCCTATGCTACCGTGTACTATGTATAAAATAGCCGTGAAATTTCGCCACATTTAACCACAACTACTCAAAACATCAAATCTGTTGCTTTAATGGACTCAGAGAGCATTTTTATAACCTGGACATGGGGGTCAGATTCCATGTTAGAGCACCTAAAATTTTGTCAAAAAGAAAATTTCCACTATTTGTGCCTCTCTGTATCTAATTATTACGGGTTTGCGGGGTCGTAAATGGGGAGTCTCCCAAGTGCCAAGTTTGCGTCGTCCGAGCAAGTCTGATGTGATTCTCCGGTAGACTGCTGCCGAGAAACGGGGTGATGTTTTGGGTTCAGTGTGGTTGACAAGTGTTTAATACCTAAAATGTGTGTGGCAGTTTTATACAGCCAGTAGGTATCCAGTTATTACGGGTTTGAGGGGTCGTAAACGGTCGCTTCCCAGGGTCACTTGGAATAGACAGACCTTGCATATCTGACATGATTCTCTGATAGAGTGGGGCCCAAAAACGACGTGGCGTACCGGGTGTGCCAGTCCTGGGCATCTGGCGATATTTAAAAATTGAAAATGGATATAAATACCCTATGCTACCGTGTACTATGTATAAAATAGCCGTGAAATTTCGCCACATTTAACCACAACTACTCAAAACATCAAATCTGTTGCTTTAATGGACTCAGAGAGCATTTTTATAACCTGGACATGGGGGTCAGATTCCATGTTAGAGCACCTAAAATTTTGTCAAAAAGAAAATTTCCACTATTTGTGCCTCTCTGTATCTAATTATTACGGGTTTGCGGGGTCGTAAATGGGGAGTCTCCCAAGTGCCAAGTTTGCGTCGTCCGAGCAAGTCTGATGTGATTCTCCGGTAGACTGCTGCCGAGAAACGGGGTGATGTTTTGGGTTCAGTGTGGTTGACAAGTGTTTAATACCTAAAATGTGTGTGGCAGTTTTATACAGCCAGTAGGTATCCAGTTATTACGGGTTTGAGGGGTCGTAAACGGTCGCTTCCCAGGGTCACTTGGAATAGACAGACCTTGCATATCTGACATGATTCTCTGATAGAGTGGGGCCCAAAAACGACGTGGCGTACCGGGTGTGCCAGTCCTGGGCATCTGGCGATATTTAAAAATTGAAAATGGATATAAATACCCTATGCTACCGTGTACTATGTATAAAATAGCCGTGAAATTTCGCCACATTTAACCACAACTACTCAAAACATCAAATCTGTTGCTTTAATGGACTCAGAGAGCATTTTTATAACCTGGACATGGGGGTCAGATTCCATGTTAGAGCACCTAAAATTTTGTCAAAAAGAAAATTTCCACTATTTGTGCCTCTCTGTATCTAATTATTACGGGTTTGCGGGGTCGTAAATGGGGAGTCTCCCAAGTGCCAAGTTTGCGTCGTCCGAGCAAGTCTGATGTGATTCTCCGGTAGACTGCTGCCGAGAAACGGGGTGATGTTTTGGGTTCAGTGTGGTTGACAAGTGTTTAATACCTAAAATGTGTGTGGCAGTTTTATACAGCCAGTAGGTATCCAGTTATTACGGGTTTGAGGGGTCGTAAACGGTCGCTTCCCAGGGTCACTTGGAATAGACAGACCTTGCATATCTGACATGATTCTCTGATAGAGTGGGGCCCAAAAACGACGTGGCGTACCGGGTGTGCCAGTCCTGGGCATCTGGCGATATTTAAAAATTGAAAATGGATATAAATACCCTATGCTACCGTGTACTATGTATAAAATAGCCGTGAAATTTCGCCACATTTAACCACAACTACTCAAAACATCAAATCTGTTGCTTTAATGGACTCAGAGAGCATTTTTATAACCTGGACATGGGGGTCAGATTCCATGTTAGAGCACCTAAAATTTTGTCAAAAAGAAAATTTCCACTATTTGTGCCTCTCTGTATCTAATTATTACGGGTTTGCGGGGTCGTAAATGGGGAGTCTCCCAAGTGCCAAGTTTGCGTCGTCCGAGCAAGTCTGATGTGATTCTCCGGTAGACTGCTGCCGAGAAACGGGGTGATGTTTTGGGTTCAGTGTGGTTGACAAGTGTTTAATACCTAAAATGTGTGTGGCAGTTTTATACAGCCAGTAGGTATCCAGTTATTACGGGTTTGAGGGGTCGTAAACGGTCGCTTCCCAGGGTCACTTGGAATAGACAGACCTTGCATATCTGACATGATTCTCTGATAGAGTGGGGCCCAAAAACGACGTGGCGTACCGGGTGTGCCAGTCCTGGGCATCTGGCGATATTTAAAAATTGAAAATGGATATAAATACCCTATGCTACCGTGTACTATGTATAAAATAGCCGTGAAATTTCGCCACATTTAACCACAACTACTCAAAACATCAAATCTGTTGCTTTAATGGACTCAGAGAGCATTTTTATAACCTGGACATGGGGGTCAGATTCCATGTTAGAGCACCTAAAATTTTGTCAAAAAGAAAATTTCCACTATTTGTGCCTCTCTGTATCTAATTATTACGGGTTTGCGGGGTCGTAAATGGGGAGTCTCCCAAGTGCCAAGTTTGCGTCGTCCGAGCAAGTCTGATGTGATTCTCCGGTAGACTGCTGCCGAGAAACGGGGTGATGTTTTGGGTTCAGTGTGGTTGACAAGTGTTTAATACCTAAAATGTGTGTGGCAGTTTTATACAGCCAGTAGGTATCCAGTTATTACGGGTTTGAGGGGTCGTAAACGGTCGCTTCCCAGGGTCACTTGGAATAGACAGACCTTGCATATCTGACATGATTCTCTGATAGAGTGGGGCCCAAAAACGACGTGGCGTACCGGGTGTGCCAGTCCTGGGCATCTGGCGATATTTAAAAATTGAAAATGGATATAAATACCCTATGCTACCGTGTACTATGTATAAAATAGCCGTGAAATTTCGCCACATTTAACCACAACTACTCAAAACATCAAATCTGTTGCTTTAATGGACTCAGAGAGCATTTTTATAACCTGGACATGGGGGTCAGATTCCATGTTAGAGCACCTAAAATTTTGTCAAAAAGAAAATTTCCACTATTTGTGCCTCTCTGTATCTAATTATTACGGGTTTGCGGGGTCGTAAATGGGGAGTCTCCCAAGTGCCAAGTTTGCGTCGTCCGAGCAAGTCTGATGTGATTCTCCGGTAGACTGCTGCCGAGAAACGGGGTGATGTTTTGGGTTCAGTGTGGTTGACAAGTGTTTAATACCTAAAATGTGTGTGGCAGTTTTATACAGCCAGTAGGTATCCAGTTATTACGGGTTTGAGGGGTCGTAAACGGTCGCTTCCCAGGGTCACTTGGAATAGACAGACCTTGCATATCTGACATGATTCTCTGATAGAGTGGGGCCCAAAAACGACGTGGCGTACCGGGTGTGCCAGTCCTGGGCATCTGGCGATATTTAAAAATTGAAAATGGATATAAATACCCTATGCTACCGTGTACTATGTATAAAATAGCCGTGAAATTTCGCCACATTTAACCACAACTACTCAAAACATCAAATCTGTTGCTTTAATGGACTCAGAGAGCATTTTTATAACCTGGACATGGGGGTCAGATTCCATGTTAGAGCACCTAAAATTTTGTCAAAAAGAAAATTTCCACTATTTGTGCCTCTCTGTATCTAATTATTACGGGTTTGCGGGGTCGTAAATGGGGAGTCTCCCAAGTGCCAAGTTTGCGTCGTCCGAGCAAGTCTGATGTGATTCTCCGGTAGACTGCTGCCGAGAAACGGGGTGATGTTTTGGGTTCAGTGTGGTTGACAAGTGTTTAATACCTAAAATGTGTGTGGCAGTTTTATACAGCCAGTAGGTATCCAGTTATTACGGGTTTGAGGGGTCGTAAACGGTCGCTTCCCAGGGTCACTTGGAATAGACAGACCTTGCATATCTGACATGATTCTCTGATAGAGTGGGGCCCAAAAACGACGTGGCGTACCGGGTGTGCCAGTCCTGGGCATCTGGCGATATTTAAAAATTGAAAATGGATATAAATACCCTATGCTACCGTGTACTATGTATAAAATAGCCGTGAAATTTCGCCACATTTAACCACAACTACTCAAAACATCAAATCTGTTGCTTTAATGGACTCAGAGAGCATTTTTATAACCTGGACATGGGGGTCAGATTCCATGTTAGAGCACCTAAAATTTTGTCAAAAAGAAAATTTCCACTATTTGTGCCTCTCTGTATCTAATTATTACGGGTTTGCGGGGTCGTAAATGGGGAGTCTCCCAAGTGCCAAGTTTGCGTCGTCCGAGCAAGTCTGATGTGATTCTCCGGTAGACTGCTGCCGAGAAACGGGGTGATGTTTTGGGTTCAGTGTGGTTGACAAGTGTTTAATACCTAAAATGTGTGTGGCAGTTTTATACAGCCAGTAGGTATCCAGTTATTACGGGTTTGAGGGGTCGTAAACGGTCGCTTCCCAGGGTCACTTGGAATAGACAGACCTTGCATATCTGACATGATTCTCTGATAGAGTGGGGCCCAAAAACGACGTGGCGTACCGGGTGTGCCAGTCCTGGGCATCTGGCGATATTTAAAAATTGAAAATGGATATAAATACCCTATGCTACCGTGTACTATGTATAAAATAGCCGTGAAATTTCGCCACATTTAACCACAACTACTCAAAACATCAAATCTGTTGCTTTAATGGACTCAGAGAGCATTTTTATAACCTGGACATGGGGGTCAGATTCCATGTTAGAGCACCTAAAATTTTGTCAAAAAGAAAATTTCCACTATTTGTGCCTCTCTGTATCTAATTATTACGGGTTTGCGGGGTCGTAAATGGGGAGTCTCCCAAGTGCCAAGTTTGCGTCGTCCGAGCAAGTCTGATGTGATTCTCCGGTAGACTGCTGCCGAGAAACGGGGTGATGTTTTGGGTTCAGTGTGGTTGACAAGTGTTTAATACCTAAAATGTGTGTGGCAGTTTTATACAGCCAGTAGGTATCCAGTTATTACGGGTTTGAGGGGTCGTAAACGGTCGCTTCCCAGGGTCACTTGGAATAGACAGACCTTGCATATCTGACATGATTCTCTGATAGAGTGGGGCCCAAAAACGACGTGGCGTACCGGGTGTGCCAGTCCTGGGCATCTGGCGATATTTAAAAATTGAAAATGGATATAAATACCCTATGCTACCGTGTACTATGTATAAAATAGCCGTGAAATTTCGCCACATTTAACCACAACTACTCAAAACATCAAATCTGTTGCTTTAATGGACTCAGAGAGCATTTTTATAACCTGGACATGGGGGTCAGATTCCATGTTAGAGCACCTAAAATTTTGTCAAAAAGAAAATTTCCACTATTTGTGCCTCTCTGTATCTAATTATTACGGGTTTGCGGGGTCGTAAATGGGGAGTCTCCCAAGTGCCAAGTTTGCGTCGTCCGAGCAAGTCTGATGTGATTCTCCGGTAGACTGCTGCCGAGAAACGGGGTGATGTTTTGGGTTCAGTGTGGTTGACAAGTGTTTAATACCTAAAATGTGTGTGGCAGTTTTATACAGCCAGTAGGTATCCAGTTATTACGGGTTTGAGGGGTCGTAAACGGTCGCTTCCCAGGGTCACTTGGAATAGACAGACCTTGCATATCTGACATGATTCTCTGATAGAGTGGGGCCCAAAAACGACGTGGCGTACCGGGTGTGCCAGTCCTGGGCATCTGGCGATATTTAAAAATTGAAAATGGATATAAATACCCTATGCTACCGTGTACTATGTATAAAATAGCCGTGAAATTTCGCCACATTTAACCACAACTACTCAAAACATCAAATCTGTTGCTTTAATGGACTCAGAGAGCATTTTTATAACCTGGACATGGGGGTCAGATTCCATGTTAGAGCACCTAAAATTTTGTCAAAAAGAAAATTTCCACTATTTGTGCCTCTCTGTATCTAATTATTACGGGTTTGCGGGGTCGTAAATGGGGAGTCTCCCAAGTGCCAAGTTTGCGTCGTCCGAGCAAGTCTGATGTGATTCTCCGGTAGACTGCTGCCGAGAAACGGGGTGATGTTTTGGGTTCAGTGTGGTTGACAAGTGTTTAATACCTAAAATGTGTGTGGCAGTTTTATACAGCCAGTAGGTATCCAGTTATTACGGGTTTGAGGGGTCGTAAACGGTCGCTTCCCAGGGTCACTTGGAATAGACAGACCTTGCATATCTGACATGATTCTCTGATAGAGTGGGGCCCAAAAACGACGTGGCGTACCGGGTGTGCCAGTCCTGGGCATCTGGCGATATTTAAAAATTGAAAATGGATATAAATACCCTATGCTACCGTGTACTATGTATAAAATAGCCGTGAAATTTCGCCACATTTAACCACAACTACTCAAAACATCAAATCTGTTGCTTTAATGGACTCAGAGAGCATTTTTATAACCTGGACATGGGGGTCAGATTCCATGTTAGAGCACCTAAAATTTTGTCAAAAAGAAAATTTCCACTATTTGTGCCTCTCTGTATCTAATTATTACGGGTTTGCGGGGTCGTAAATGGGGAGTCTCCCAAGTGCCAAGTTTGCGTCGTCCGAGCAAGTCTGATGTGATTCTCCGGTAGACTGCTGCCGAGAAACGGGGTGATGTTTTGGGTTCAGTGTGGTTGACAAGTGTTTAATACCTAAAATGTGTGTGGCAGTTTTATACAGCCAGTAGGTATCCAGTTATTACGGGTTTGAGGGGTCGTAAACGGTCGCTTCCCAGGGTCACTTGGAATAGACAGACCTTGCATATCTGACATGATTCTCTGATAGAGTGGGGCCCAAAAACGACGTGGCGTACCGGGTGTGCCAGTCCTGGGCATCTGGCGATATTTAAAAATTGAAAATGGATATAAATACCCTATGCTACCGTGTACTATGTATAAAATAGCCGTGAAATTTCGCCACATTTAACCACAACTACTCAAAACATCAAATCTGTTGCTTTAATGGACTCAGAGAGCATTTTTATAACCTGGACATGGGGGTCAGATTCCATGTTAGAGCACCTAAAATTTTGTCAAAAAGAAAATTTCCACTATTTGTGCCTCTCTGTATCTAATTATTACGGGTTTGCGGGGTCGTAAATGGGGAGTCTCCCAAGTGCCAAGTTTGCGTCGTCCGAGCAAGTCTGATGTGATTCTCCGGTAGACTGCTGCCGAGAAACGGGGTGATGTTTTGGGTTCAGTGTGGTTGACAAGTGTTTAATACCTAAAATGTGTGTGGCAGTTTTATACAGCCAGTAGGTATCCAGTTATTACGGGTTTGAGGGGTCGTAAACGGTCGCTTCCCAGGGTCACTTGGAATAGACAGACCTTGCATATCTGACATGATTCTCTGATAGAGTGGGGCCCAAAAACGACGTGGCGTACCGGGTGTGCCAGTCCTGGGCATCTGGCGATATTTAAAAATTGAAAATGGATATAAATACCCTATGCTACCGTGTACTATGTATAAAATAGCCGTGAAATTTCGCCACATTTAACCACAACTACTCAAAACATCAAATCTGTTGCTTTAATGGACTCAGAGAGCATTTTTATAACCTGGACATGGGGGTCAGATTCCATGTTAGAGCACCTAAAATTTTGTCAAAAAGAAAATTTCCACTATTTGTGCCTCTCTGTATCTAATTATTACGGGTTTGCGGGGTCGTAAATGGGGAGTCTCCCAAGTGCCAAGTTTGCGTCGTCCGAGCAAGTCTGATGTGATTCTCCGGTAGACTGCTGCCGAGAAACGGGGTGATGTTTTGGGTTCAGTGTGGTTGACAAGTGTTTAATACCTAAAATGTGTGTGGCAGTTTTATACAGCCAGTAGGTATCCAGTTATTACGGGTTTGAGGGGTCGTAAACGGTCGCTTCCCAGGGTCACTTGGAATAGACAGACCTTGCATATCTGACATGATTCTCTGATAGAGTGGGGCCCAAAAACGACGTGGCGTACCGGGTGTGCCAGTCCTGGGCATCTGGCGATATTTAAAAATTGAAAATGGATATAAATACCCTATGCTACCGTGTACTATGTATAAAATAGCCGTGAAATTTCGCCACATTTAACCACAACTACTCAAAACATCAAATCTGTTGCTTTAATGGACTCAGAGAGCATTTTTATAACCTGGACATGGGGGTCAGATTCCATGTTAGAGCACCTAAAATTTTGTCAAAAAGAAAATTTCCACTATTTGTGCCTCTCTGTATCTAATTATTACGGGTTTGCGGGGTCGTAAATGGGGAGTCTCCCAAGTGCCAAGTTTGCGTCGTCCGAGCAAGTCTGATGTGATTCTCCGGTAGACTGCTGCCGAGAAACGGGGTGATGTTTTGGGTTCAGTGTGGTTGACAAGTGTTTAATACCTAAAATGTGTGTGGCAGTTTTATACAGCCAGTAGGTATCCAGTTATTACGGGTTTGAGGGGTCGTAAACGGTCGCTTCCCAGGGTCACTTGGAATAGACAGACCTTGCATATCTGACATGATTCTCTGATAGAGTGGGGCCCAAAAACGACGTGGCGTACCGGTGTGTGCCAGTCCTGGGCATCTGGCGATATTTAAAAATTGAAAATGGATATAAATACCCTATGCTACCGTGTACTATGTATAAAATAGCCGTGAAATTTCGCCACATTTAACCACAACTACTCAAAACATCAAATCTGTTGCTTTAATGGACTCAGAGAGCATTTTTATAACCTGGACATGGGGGTCAGATTCCATGTTAGAGCACCTAAAATTTTGTCAAAAAGAAAATTTCCACTATTTGTGCCTCTCTGTATCTAATTATTACGGGTTTGCGGGGTCGTAAATGGGGAGTCTCCCAAGTGCCAAGTTTGCGTCGTCCGAGCAAGTCTGATGTGATTCTCCGGTAGACTGCTGCCGAGAAACGGGGTGATGTTTTGGGTTCAGTGTGGTTGACAAGTGTTTAATACCTAAAATGTGTGTGGCAGTTTTATACAGCCAGTAGGTATCCAGTTATTACGGGTTTGAGGGGTCGTAAACGGTCGCTTCCCAGGGTCACTTGGAATAGACAGACCTTGCATATCTGACATGATTCTCTGATAGAGTGGGGCCCAAAAACGACGTGGCGTACCGGGTGTGCCAGTCCTGGGCATCTGGCGATATTTAAAAATTGAAAATGGATATAAATACCCTATGCTACCGTGTACTATGTATAAAATAGCCGTGAAATTTCGCCACATTTAACCACAACTACTCAAAACATCAAATCTGTTGCTTTAATGGACTCAGAGAGCATTTTTATAACCTGGACATGGGGGTCAGATTCCATGTTAGAGCACCTAAAATTTTGTCAAAAAGAAAATTTCCACTATTTGTGCCTCTCTGTATCTAATTATTACGGGTTTGCGGGGTCGTAAATGGGGAGTCTCCCAAGTGCCAAGTTTGCGTCGTCCGAGCAAGTCTGATGTGATTCTCCGGTAGACTGCTGCCGAGAAACGGGGTGATGTTTTGGGTTCAGTGTGGTTGACAAGTGTTTAATACCTAAAATGTGTGTGGCAGTTTTATACAGCCAGTAGGTATCCAGTTATTACGGGTTTGAGGGGTCGTAAACGGTCGCTTCCCAGGGTCACTTGGAATAGACAGACCTTGCATATCTGACATGATTCTCTGATAGAGTGGGGCCCAAAAACGACGTGGCGTACCGGGTGTGCCAGTCCTGGGCATCTGGCGATATTTAAAAATTGAAAATGGATATAAATACCCTATGCTACCGTGTACTATGTATAAAATAGCCGTGAAATTTCGCCACATTTAACCACAACTACTCAAAACATCAAATCTGTTGCTTTAATGGACTCAGAGAGCATTTTTATAACCTGGACATGGGGGTCAGATTCCATGTTAGAGCACCTAAAATTTTGTCAAAAAGAAAATTTCCACTATTTGTGCCTCTCTGTATCTAATTATTACGGGTTTGCGGGGTCGTAAATGGGGAGTCTCCCAAGTGCCAAGTTTGCGTCGTCCGAGCAAGTCTGATGTGATTCTCCGGTAGACTGCTGCCGAGAAACGGGGTGATGTTTTGGGTTCAGTGTGGTTGACAAGTGTTTAATACCTAAAATGTGTGTGGCAGTTTTATACAGCCAGTAGGTATCCAGTTATTACGGGTTTGAGGGGTCGTAAACGGTCGCTTCCCAGGGTCACTTGGAATAGACAGACCTTGCATATCTGACATGATTCTCTGATAGAGTGGGGCCCAAAAACGACGTGGCGTACCGGGTGTGCCAGTCCTGGGCATCTGGCGATATTTAAAAATTGAAAATGGATATAAATACCCTATGCTACCGTGTACTATGTATAAAATAGCCGTGAAATTTCGCCACATTTAACCACAACTACTCAAAACATCAAATCTGTTGCTTTAATGGACTCAGAGAGCATTTTTATAACCTGGACATGGGGGTCAGATTCCATGTTAGAGCACCTAAAATTTTGTCAAAAAGAAAATTTCCACTATTTGTGCCTCTCTGTATCTAATTATTACGGGTTTGCGGGGTCGTAAATGGGGAGTCTCCCAAGTGCCAAGTTTGCGTCGTCCGAGCAAGTCTGATGTGATTCTCCGGTAGACTGCTGCCGAGAAACGGGGTGATGTTTTGGGTTCAGTGTGGTTGACAAGTGTTTAATACCTAAAATGTGTGTGGCAGTTTTATACAGCCAGTAGGTATCCAGTTATTACGGGTTTGAGGGGTCGTAAACGGTCGCTTCCCAGGGTCACTTGGAATAGACAGACCTTGCATATCTGACATGATTCTCTGATAGAGTGGGGCCCAAAAACGACGTGGCGTACCGGGTGTGCCAGTCCTGGGCATCTGGCGATATTTAAAAATTGAAAATGGATATAAATACCCTATGCTACCGTGTACTATGTATAAAATAGCCGTGAAATTTCGCCACATTTAACCACAACTACTCAAAACATCAAATCTGTTGCTTTAATGGACTCAGAGAGCATTTTTATAACCTGGACATGGGGGTCAGATTCCATGTTAGAGCACCTAAAATTTTGTCAAAAAGAAAATTTCCACTATTTGTGCCTCTCTGTATCTAATTATTACGGGTTTGCGGGGTCGTAAATGGGGAGTCTCCCAAGTGCCAAGTTTGCGTCGTCCGAGCAAGTCTGATGTGATTCTCCGGTAGACTGCTGCCGAGAAACGGGGTGATGTTTTGGGTTCAGTGTGGTTGACAAGTGTTTAATACCTAAAATGTGTGTGGCAGTTTTATACAGCCAGTAGGTATCCAGTTATTACGGGTTTGAGGGGTCGTAAACGGTCGCTTCCCAGGGTCACTTGGAATAGACAGACCTTGCATATCTGACATGATTCTCTGATAGAGTGGGGCCCAAAAACGACGTGGCGTACCGGGTGTGCCAGTCCTGGGCATCTGGCGATATTTAAAAATTGAAAATGGATATAAATACCCTATGCTACCGTGTACTATGTATAAAATAGCCGTGAAATTTCGCCACATTTAACCACAACTACTCAAAACATCAAATCTGTTGCTTTAATGGACTCAGAGAGCATTTTTATAACCTGGACATGGGGGTCAGATTCCATGTTAGAGCACCTAAAATTTTGTCAAAAAGAAAATTTCCACTATTTGTGCCTCTCTGTATCTAATTATTACGGGTTTGCGGGGTCGTAAATGGGGAGTCTCCCAAGTGCCAAGTTTGCGTCGTCCGAGCAAGTCTGATGTGATTCTCCGGTAGACTGCTGCCGAGAAACGGGGTGATGTTTTGGGTTCAGTGTGGTTGACAAGTGTTTAATACCTAAAATGTGTGTGGCAGTTTTATACAGCCAGTAGGTATCCAGTTATTACGGGTTTGAGGGGTCGTAAACGGTCGCTTCCCAGGGTCACTTGGAATAGACAGACCTTGCATATCTGACATGATTCTCTGATAGAGTGGGGCCCAAAAACGACGTGGCGTACCGGGTGTGCCAGTCCTGGGCATCTGGCGATATTTAAAAATTGAAAATGGATATAAATACCCTATGCTACCGTGTACTATGTATAAAATAGCCGTGAAATTTCGCCACATTTAACCACAACTACTCAAAACATCAAATCTGTTGCTTTAATGGACTCAGAGAGCATTTTTATAACCTGGACATGGGGGTCAGATTCCATGTTAGAGCACCTAAAATTTTGTCAAAAAGAAAATTTCCACTATTTGTGCCTCTCTGTATCTAATTATTACGGGTTTGCGGGGTCGTAAATGGGGAGTCTCCCAAGTGCCAAGTTTGCGTCGTCCGAGCAAGTCTGATGTGATTCTCCGGTAGACTGCTGCCGAGAAACGGGGTGATGTTTTGGGTTCAGTGTGGTTGACAAGTGTTTAATACCTAAAATGTGTGTGGCAGTTTTATACAGCCAGTAGGTATCCAGTTATTACGGGTTTGAGGGGTCGTAAACGGTCGCTTCCCAGGGTCACTTGGAATAGACAGACCTTGCATATCTGACATGATTCTCTGATAGAGTGGGGCCCAAAAACGACGTGGCGTACCGGGTGTGCCAGTCCTGGGCATCTGGCGATATTTAAAAATTGAAAATGGATATAAATACCCTATGCTACCGTGTACTATGTATAAAATAGCCGTGAAATTTCGCCACATTTAACCACAACTACTCAAAACATCAAATCTGTTGCTTTAATGGACTCAGAGAGCATTTTTATAACCTGGACATGGGGGTCAGATTCCATGTTAGAGCACCTAAAATTTTGTCAAAAAGAAAATTTCCACTATTTGTGCCTCTCTGTATCTAATTATTACGGGTTTGCGGGGTCGTAAATGGGGAGTCTCCCAAGTGCCAAGTTTGCGTCGTCCGAGCAAGTCTGATGTGATTCTCCGGTAGACTGCTGCCGAGAAACGGGGTGATGTTTTGGGTTCAGTGTGGTTGACAAGTGTTTAATACCTAAAATGTGTGTGGCAGTTTTATACAGCCAGTAGGTATCCAGTTATTACGGGTTTGAGGGGTCGTAAACGGTCGCTTCCCAGGGTCACTTGGAATAGACAGACCTTGCATATCTGACATGATTCTCTGATAGAGTGGGGCCCAAAAACGACGTGGCGTACCGGGTGTGCCAGTCCTGGGCATCTGGCGATATTTAAAAATTGAAAATGGATATAAATACCCTATGCTACCGTGTACTATGTATAAAATAGCCGTGAAATTTCGCCACATTTAACCACAACTACTCAAAACATCAAATCTGTTGCTTTAATGGACTCAGAGAGCATTTTTATAACCTGGACATGGGGGTCAGATTCCATGTTAGAGCACCTAAAATTTTGTCAAAAAGAAAATTTCCACTATTTGTGCCTCTCTGTATCTAATTATTACGGGTTTGCGGGGTCGTAAATGGGGAGTCTCCCAAGTGCCAAGTTTGCGTCGTCCGAGCAAGTCTGATGTGATTCTCCGGTAGACTGCTGCCGAGAAACGGGGTGATGTTTTGGGTTCAGTGTGGTTGACAAGTGTTTAATACCTAAAATGTGTGTGGCAGTTTTATACAGCCAGTAGGTATCCAGTTATTACGGGTTTGAGGGGTCGTAAACGGTCGCTTCCCAGGGTCACTTGGAATAGACAGACCTTGCATATCTGACATGATTCTCTGATAGAGTGGGGCCCAAAAACGACGTGGCGTACCGGGTGTGCCAGTCCTGGGCATCTGGCGATATTTAAAAATTGAAAATGGATATAAATACCCTATGCTACCGTGTACTATGTATAAAATAGCCGTGAAATTTCGCCACATTTAACCACAACTACTCAAAACATCAAATCTGTTGCTTTAATGGACTCAGAGAGCATTTTTATAACCTGGACATGGGGGTCAGATTCCATGTTAGAGCACCTAAAATTTTGTCAAAAAGAAAATTTCCACTATTTGTGCCTCTCTGTATCTAATTATTACGGGTTTGCGGGGTCGTAAATGGGGAGTCTCCCAAGTGCCAAGTTTGCGTCGTCCGAGCAAGTCTGATGTGATTCTCCGGTAGACTGCTGCCGAGAAACGGGGTGATGTTTTGGGTTCAGTGTGGTTGACAAGTGTTTAATACCTAAAATGTGTGTGGCAGTTTTATACAGCCAGTAGGTATCCAGTTATTACGGGTTTGAGGGGTCGTAAACGGTCGCTTCCCAGGGTCACTTGGAATAGACAGACCTTGCATATCTGACATGATTCTCTGATAGAGTGGGGCCCAAAAACGACGTGGCGTACCGGGTGTGCCAGTCCTGGGCATCTGGCGATATTTAAAAATTGAAAATGGATATAAATACCCTATGCTACCGTGTACTATGTATAAAATAGCCGTGAAATTTCGCCACATTTAACCACAACTACTCAAAACATCAAATCTGTTGCTTTAATGGACTCAGAGAGCATTTTTATAACCTGGACATGGGGGTCAGATTCCATGTTAGAGCACCTAAAATTTTGTCAAAAAGAAAATTTCCACTATTTGTGCCTCTCTGTATCTAATTATTACGGGTTTGCGGGGTCGTAAATGGGGAGTCTCCCAAGTGCCAAGTTTGCGTCGTCCGAGCAAGTCTGATGTGATTCTCCGGTAGACTGCTGCCGAGAAACGGGGTGATGTTTTGGGTTCAGTGTGGTTGACAAGTGTTTAATACCTAAAATGTGTGTGGCAGTTTTATACAGCCAGTAGGTATCCAGTTATTACGGGTTTGAGGGGTCGTAAACGGTCGCTTCCCAGGGTCACTTGGAATAGACAGACCTTGCATATCTGACATGATTCTCTGATAGAGTGGGGCCCAAAAACGACGTGGCGTACCGGGTGTGCCAGTCCTGGGCATCTGGCGATATTTAAAAATTGAAAATGGATATAAATACCCTATGCTACCGTGTACTATGTATAAAATAGCCGTGAAATTTCGCCACATTTAACCACAACTACTCAAAACATCAAATCTGTTGCTTTAATGGACTCAGAGAGCATTTTTATAACCTGGACATGGGGGTCAGATTCCATGTTAGAGCACCTAAAATTTTGTCAAAAAGAAAATTTCCACTATTTGTGCCTCTCTGTATCTAATTATTACGGGTTTGCGGGGTCGTAAATGGGGAGTCTCCCAAGTGCCAAGTTTGCGTCGTCCGAGCAAGTCTGATGTGATTCTCCGGTAGACTGCTGCCGAGAAACGGGGTGATGTTTTGGGTTCAGTGTGGTTGACAAGTGTTTAATACCTAAAATGTGTGTGGCAGTTTTATACAGCCAGTAGGTATCCAGTTATTACGGGTTTGAGGGGTCGTAAACGGTCGCTTCCCAGGGTCACTTGGAATAGACAGACCTTGCATATCTGACATGATTCTCTGATAGAGTGGGGCCCAAAAACGACGTGGCGTACCGGGTGTGCCAGTCCTGGGCATCTGGCGATATTTAAAAATTGAAAATGGATATAAATACCCTATGCTACCGTGTACTATGTATAAAATAGCCGTGAAATTTCGCCACATTTAACCACAACTACTCAAAACATCAAATCTGTTGCTTTAATGGACTCAGAGAGCATTTTTATAACCTGGACATGGGGGTCAGATTCCATGTTAGAGCACCTAAAATTTTGTCAAAAAGAAAATTTCCACTATTTGTGCCTCTCTGTATCTAATTATTACGGGTTTGCGGGGTCGTAAATGGGGAGTCTCCCAAGTGCCAAGTTTGCGTCGTCCGAGCAAGTCTGATGTGATTCTCCGGTAGACTGCTGCCGAGAAACGGGGTGATGTTTTGGGTTCAGTGTGGTTGACAAGTGTTTAATACCTAAAATGTGTGTGGCAGTTTTATACAGCCAGTAGGTATCCAGTTATTACGGGTTTGAGGGGTCGTAAACGGTCGCTTCCCAGGGTCACTTGGAATAGACAGACCTTGCATATCTGACATGATTCTCTGATAGAGTGGGGCCCAAAAACGACGTGGCGTACCGGGTGTGCCAGTCCTGGGCATCTGGCGATATTTAAAAATTGAAAATGGATATAAATACCCTATGCTACCGTGTACTATGTATAAAATAGCCGTGAAATTTCGCCACATTTAACCACAACTACTCAAAACATCAAATCTGTTGCTTTAATGGACTCAGAGAGCATTTTTATAACCTGGACATGGGGGTCAGATTCCATGTTAGAGCACCTAAAATTTTGTCAAAAAGAAAATTTCCACTATTTGTGCCTCTCTGTATCTAATTATTACGGGTTTGCGGGGTCGTAAATGGGGAGTCTCCCAAGTGCCAAGTTTGCGTCGTCCGAGCAAGTCTGATGTGATTCTCCGGTAGACTGCTGCCGAGAAACGGGGTGATGTTTTGGGTTCAGTGTGGTTGACAAGTGTTTAATACCTAAAATGTGTGTGGCAGTTTTATACAGCCAGTAGGTATCCAGTTATTACGGGTTTGAGGGGTCGTAAACGGTCGCTTCCCAGGGTCACTTGGAATAGACAGACCTTGCATATCTGACATGATTCTCTGATAGAGTGGGGCCCAAAAACGACGTGGCGTACCGGGTGTGCCAGTCCTGGGCATCTGGCGATATTTAAAAATTGAAAATGGATATAAATACCCTATGCTACCGTGTACTATGTATAAAATAGCCGTGAAATTTCGCCACATTTAACCACAACTACTCAAAACATCAAATCTGTTGCTTTAATGGACTCAGAGAGCATTTTTATAACCTGGACATGGGGGTCAGATTCCATGTTAGAGCACCTAAAATTTTGTCAAAAAGAAAATTTCCACTATTTGTGCCTCTCTGTATCTAATTATTACGGGTTTGCGGGGTCGTAAATGGGGAGTCTCCCAAGTGCCAAGTTTGCGTCGTCCGAGCAAGTCTGATGTGATTCTCCGGTAGACTGCTGCCGAGAAACGGGGTGATGTTTTGGGTTCAGTGTGGTTGACAAGTGTTTAATACCTAAAATGTGTGTGGCAGTTTTATACAGCCAGTAGGTATCCAGTTATTACGGGTTTGAGGGGTCGTAAACGGTCGCTTCCCAGGGTCACTTGGAATAGACAGACCTTGCATATCTGACATGATTCTCTGATAGAGTGGGGCCCAAAAACGACGTGGCGTACCGGGTGTGCCAGTCCTGGGCATCTGGCGATATTTAAAAATTGAAAATGGATATAAATACCCTATGCTACCGTGTACTATGTATAAAATAGCCGTGAAATTTCGCCACATTTAACCACAACTACTCAAAACATCAAATCTGTTGCTTTAATGGACTCAGAGAGCATTTTTATAACCTGGACATGGGGGTCAGATTCCATGTTAGAGCACCTAAAATTTTGTCAAAAAGAAAATTTCCACTATTTGTGCCTCTCTGTATCTAATTATTACGGGTTTGCGGGGTCGTAAATGGGGAGTCTCCCAAGTGCCAAGTTTGCGTCGTCCGAGCAAGTCTGATGTGATTCTCCGGTAGACTGCTGCCGAGAAACGGGGTGATGTTTTGGGTTCAGTGTGGTTGACAAGTGTTTAATACCTAAAATGTGTGTGGCAGTTTTATACAGCCAGTAGGTATCCAGTTATTACGGGTTTGAGGGGTCGTAAACGGTCGCTTCCCAGGGTCACTTGGAATAGACAGACCTTGCATATCTGACATGATTCTCTGATAGAGTGGGGCCCAAAAACGACGTGGCGTACCGGGTGTGCCAGTCCTGGGCATCTGGCGATATTTAAAAATTGAAAATGGATATAAATACCCTATGCTACCGTGTACTATGTATAAAATAGCCGTGAAATTTCGCCACATTTAACCACAACTACTCAAAACATCAAATCTGTTGCTTTAATGGACTCAGAGAGCATTTTTATAACCTGGACATGGGGGTCAGATTCCATGTTAGAGCACCTAAAATTTTGTCAAAAAGAAAATTTCCACTATTTGTGCCTCTCTGTATCTAATTATTACGGGTTTGCGGGGTCGTAAATGGGGAGTCTCCCAAGTGCCAAGTTTGCGTCGTCCGAGCAAGTCTGATGTGATTCTCCGGTAGACTGCTGCCGAGAAACGGGGTGATGTTTTGGGTTCAGTGTGGTTGACAAGTGTTTAATACCTAAAATGTGTGTGGCAGTTTTATACAGCCAGTAGGTATCCAGTTATTACGGGTTTGAGGGGTCGTAAACGGTCGCTTCCCAGGGTCACTTGGAATAGACAGACCTTGCATATCTGACATGATTCTCTGATAGAGTGGGGCCCAAAAACGACGTGGCGTACCGGGTGTGCCAGTCCTGGGCATCTGGCGATATTTAAAAATTGAAAATGGATATAAATACCCTATGCTACCGTGTACTATGTATAAAATAGCCGTGAAATTTCGCCACATTTAACCACAACTACTCAAAACATCAAATCTGTTGCTTTAATGGACTCAGAGAGCATTTTTATAACCTGGACATGGGGGTCAGATTCCATGTTAGAGCACCTAAAATTTTGTCAAAAAGAAAATTTCCACTATTTGTGCCTCTCTGTATCTAATTATTACGGGTTTGCGGGGTCGTAAATGGGGAGTCTCCCAAGTGCCAAGTTTGCGTCGTCCGAGCAAGTCTGATGTGATTCTCCGGTAGACTGCTGCCGAGAAACGGGGTGATGTTTTGGGTTCAGTGTGGTTGACAAGTGTTTAATACCTAAAATGTGTGTGGCAGTTTTATACAGCCAGTAGGTATCCAGTTATTACGGGTTTGAGGGGTCGTAAACGGTCGCTTCCCAGGGTCACTTGGAATAGACAGACCTTGCATATCTGACATGATTCTCTGATAGAGTGGGGCCCAAAAACGACGTGGCGTACCGGGTGTGCCAGTCCTGGGCATCTGGCGATATTTAAAAATTGAAAATGGATATAAATACCCTATGCTACCGTGTACTATGTATAAAATAGCCGTGAAATTTCGCCACATTTAACCACAACTACTCAAAACATCAAATCTGTTGCTTTAATGGACTCAGAGAGCATTTTTATAACCTGGACATGGGGGTCAGATTCCATGTTAGAGCACCTAAAATTTTGTCAAAAAGAAAATTTCCACTATTTGTGCCTCTCTGTATCTAATTATTACGGGTTTGCGGGGTCGTAAATGGGGAGTCTCCCAAGTGCCAAGTTTGCGTCGTCCGAGCAAGTCTGATGTGATTCTCCGGTAGACTGCTGCCGAGAAACGGGGTGATGTTTTGGGTTCAGTGTGGTTGACAAGTGTTTAATACCTAAAATGTGTGTGGCAGTTTTATACAGCCAGTAGGTATCCAGTTATTACGGGTTTGAGGGGTCGTAAACGGTCGCTTCCCAGGGTCACTTGGAATAGACAGACCTTGCATATCTGACATGATTCTCTGATAGAGTGGGGCCCAAAAACGACGTGGCGTACCGGGTGTGCCAGTCCTGGGCATCTGGCGATATTTAAAAATTGAAAATGGATATAAATACCCTATGCTACCGTGTACTATGTATAAAATAGCCGTGAAATTTCGCCACATTTAACCACAACTACTCAAAACATCAAATCTGTTGCTTTAATGGACTCAGAGAGCATTTTTATAACCTGGACATGGGGGTCAGATTCCATGTTAGAGCACCTAAAATTTTGTCAAAAAGAAAATTTCCACTATTTGTGCCTCTCTGTATCTAATTATTACGGGTTTGCGGGGTCGTAAATGGGGAGTCTCCCAAGTGCCAAGTTTGCGTCGTCCGAGCAAGTCTGATGTGATTCTCCGGTAGACTGCTGCCGAGAAACGGGGTGATGTTTTGGGTTCAGTGTGGTTGACAAGTGTTTAATACCTAAAATGTGTGTGGCAGTTTTATACAGCCAGTAGGTATCCAGTTATTACGGGTTTGAGGGGTCGTAAACGGTCGCTTCCCAGGGTCACTTGGAATAGACAGACCTTGCATATCTGACATGATTCTCTGATAGAGTGGGGCCCAAAAACGACGTGGCGTACCGGGTGTGCCAGTCCTGGGCATCTGGCGATATTTAAAAATTGAAAATGGATATAAATACCCTATGCTACCGTGTACTATGTATAAAATAGCCGTGAAATTTCGCCACATTTAACCACAACTACTCAAAACATCAAATCTGTTGCTTTAATGGACTCAGAGAGCATTTTTATAACCTGGACATGGGGGTCAGATTCCATGTTAGAGCACCTAAAATTTTGTCAAAAAGAAAATTTCCACTATTTGTGCCTCTCTGTATCTAATTATTACGGGTTTGCGGGGTCGTAAATGGGGAGTCTCCCAAGTGCCAAGTTTGCGTCGTCCGAGCAAGTCTGATGTGATTCTCCGGTAGACTGCTGCGAGAAACGGGGTGATGTTTTGGGTTCAGTGTGGTTGACAAGTGTTTAATACCTAAAATGTGTGTGGCAGTTTTATACAGCCAGTAGGTATCCAGTTATTACGGGTTTGAGGGGTCGTAAACGGTCGCTTCCCAGGGTCACTTGGAATAGACAGACCTTGCATATCTGACATGATTCTCTGATAGAGTGGGGCCCAAAAACGACGTGGCGTACCGGGTGTGCCAGTCCTGGGCATCTGGCGATATTTAAAAATTGAAAATGGATATAAATACCCTATGCTACCGTGTACTATGTATAAAATAGCCGTGAAATTTCGCCACATTTAACCACAACTACTCAAAACATCAAATCTGTTGCTTTAATGGACTCAGAGAGCATTTTTATAACCTGGACATGGGGGTCAGATTCCATGTTAGAGCACCTAAAATTTTGTCAAAAAGAAAATTTCCACTATTTGTGCCTCTCTGTATCTAATTATTACGGGTTTGCGGGGTCGTAAATGGGGAGTCTCCCAAGTGCCAAGTTTGCGTCGTCCGAGCAAGTCTGATGTGATTCTCCGGTAGACTGCTGCCGAGAAACGGGGTGATGTTTTGGGTTCAGTGTGGTTGACAAGTGTTTAATACCTAAAATGTGTGTGGCAGTTTTATACAGCCAGTAGGTATCCAGTTATTACGGGTTTGAGGGGTCGTAAACGGTCGCTTCCCAGGGTCACTTGGAATAGACAGACCTTGCATATCTGACATGATTCTCTGATAGAGTGGGGCCCAAAAACGACGTGGCGTACCGGGTGTGCCAGTCCTGGGCATCTGGCGATATTTAAAAATTGAAAATGGATATAAATACCCTATGCTACCGTGTACTATGTATAAAATAGCCGTGAAATTTCGCCACATTTAACCACAACTACTCAAAACATCAAATCTGTTGCTTTAATGGACTCAGAGAGCATTTTTATAACCTGGACATGGGGGTCAGATTCCATGTTAGAGCACCTAAAATTTTGTCAAAAAGAAAATTTCCACTATTTGTGCCTCTCTGTATCTAATTATTACGGGTTTGCGGGGTCGTAAATGGGGAGTCTCCCAAGTGCCAAGTTTGCGTCGTCCGAGCAAGTCTGATGTGATTCTCCGGTAGACTGCTGCCGAGAAACGGGGTGATGTTTTGGGTTCAGTGTGGTTGACAAGTGTTTAATACCTAAAATGTGTGTGGCAGTTTTATACAGCCAGTAGGTATCCAGTTATTACGGGTTTGAGGGGTCGTAAACGGTCGCTTCCCAGGGTCACTTGGAATAGACAGACCTTGCATATCTGACATGATTCTCTGATAGAGTGGGGCCCAAAAACGACGTGGCGTACCGGGTGTGCCAGTCCTGGGCATCTGGCGATATTTAAAAATTGAAAATGGATATAAATACCCTATGCTACCGTGTACTATGTATAAAATAGCCGTGAAATTTCGCCACATTTAACCACAACTACTCAAAACATCAAATCTGTTGCTTTAATGGACTCAGAGAGCATTTTTATAACCTGGACATGGGGGTCAGATTCCATGTTAGAGCACCTAAAATTTTGTCAAAAAGAAAATTTCCACTATTTGTGCCTCTCTGTATCTAATTATTACGGGTTTGCGGGGTCGTAAATGGGGAGTCTCCCAAGTGCCAAGTTTGCGTCGTCCGAGCAAGTCTGATGTGATTCTCCGGTAGACTGCTGCCGAGAAACGGGGTGATGTTTTGGGTTCAGTGTGGTTGACAAGTGTTTAATACCTAAAATGTGTGTGGCAGTTTTATACAGCCAGTAGGTATCCAGTTATTACGGGTTTGAGGGGTCGTAAACGGTCGCTTCCCAGGGTCACTTGGAATAGACAGACCTTGCATATCTGACATGATTCTCTGATAGAGTGGGGCCCAAAAACGACGTGGCGTACCGGGTGTGCCAGTCCTGGGCATCTGGCGATATTTAAAAATTGAAAATGGATATAAATACCCTATGCTACCGTGTACTATGTATAAAATAGCCGTGAAATTTCGCCACATTTAACCACAACTACTCAAAACATCAAATCTGTTGCTTTAATGGACTCAGAGAGCATTTTTATAACCTGGACATGGGGGTCAGATTCCATGTTAGAGCACCTAAAATTTTGTCAAAAAGAAAATTTCCACTATTTGTGCCTCTCTGTATCTAATTATTACGGGTTTGCGGGGTCGTAAATGGGGAGTCTCCCAAGTGCCAAGTTTGCGTCGTCCGAGCAAGTCTGATGTGATTCTCCGGTAGACTGCTGCCGAGAAACGGGGTGATGTTTTGGGTTCAGTGTGGTTGACAAGTGTTTAATACCTAAAATGTGTGTGGCAGTTTTATACAGCCAGTAGGTATCCAGTTATTACGGGTTTGAGGGGTCGTAAACGGTCGCTTCCCAGGGTCACTTGGAATAGACAGACCTTGCATATCTGACATGATTCTCTGATAGAGTGGGGCCCAAAAACGACGTGGCGTACCGGGTGTGCCAGTCCTGGGCATCTGGCGATATTTAAAAATTGAAAATGGATATAAATACCCTATGCTACCGTGTACTATGTATAAAATAGCCGTGAAATTTCGCCACATTTAACCACAACTACTCAAAACATCAAATCTGTTGCTTTAATGGACTCAGAGAGCATTTTTATAACCTGGACATGGGGGTCAGATTCCATGTTAGAGCACCTAAAATTTTGTCAAAAAGAAAATTTCCACTATTTGTGCCTCTCTGTATCTAATTATTACGGGTTTGCGGGGTCGTAAATGGGGAGTCTCCCAAGTGCCAAGTTTGCGTCGTCCGAGCAAGTCTGATGTGATTCTCCGGTAGACTGCTGCCGAGAAACGGGGTGATGTTTTGGGTTCAGTGTGGTTGACAAGTGTTTAATACCTAAAATGTGTGTGGCAGTTTTATACAGCCAGTAGGTATCCAGTTATTACGGGTTTGAGGGGTCGTAAACGGTCGCTTCCCAGGGTCACTTGGAATAGACAGACCTTGCATATCTGACATGATTCTCTGATAGAGTGGGGCCCAAAAACGACGTGGCGTACCGGGTGTGCCAGTCCTGGGCATCTGGCGATATTTAAAAATTGAAAATGGATATAAATACCCTATGCTACCGTGTACTATGTATAAAATAGCCGTGAAATTTCGCCACATTTAACCACAACTACTCAAAACATCAAATCTGCTGCTTTAATGGACTCAGAGAGCATTTTTATAACCTGGACATGGGGGTCAGATTCCATGTTAGAGCACCTAAAATTTTGTCAAAAAGAAAATTTCCACTATTTGTGCCTCTCTGTATCTAATTATTACGGGTTTGCGGGGTCGTAAATGGGGAGTCTCCCAAGTGCCAAGTTTGCGTCGTCCGAGCAAGTCTGATGTGATTCTCCGGTAGACTGCTGCCGAGAAACGGGGTGATGTTTTGGGTTCAGTGTGGTTGACAAGTGTTTAATACCTAAAATGTGTGTGGCAGTTTTATACAGCCAGTAGGTATCCAGTTATTACGGGTTTGAGGGGTCGTAAACGGTCGCTTCCCAGGGTCACTTGGAATAGACAGACCTTGCATATCTGACATGATTCTCTGATAGAGTGGGGCCCAAAAACGACGTGGCGTACCGGGTGTGCCAGTCCTGGGCATCTGGCGATATTTAAAAATTGAAAATGGATATAAATACCCTATGCTACCGTGTACTATGTATAAAATAGCCGTGAAATTTCGCCACATTTAACCACAACTACTCAAAACATCAAATCTGTTGCTTTAATGGACTCAGAGAGCATTTTTATAACCTGGACATGGGGGTCAGATTCCATGTTAGAGCACCTAAAATTTTGTCAAAAAGAAAATTTCCACTATTTGTGCCTCTCTGTATCTAATTATTACGGGTTTGCGGGGTCGTAAATGGGGAGTCTCCCAAGTGCCAAGTTTGCGTCGTCCGAGCAAGTCTGATGTGATTCTCCGGTAGACTGCTGCCGAGAAACGGGGTGATGTTTTGGGTTCAGTGTGGTTGACAAGTGTTTAATACCTAAAATGTGTGTGGCAGTTTTATACAGCCAGTAGGTATCCAGTTATTACGGGTTTGAGGGGTCGTAAACGGTCGCTTCCCAGGGTCACTTGGAATAGACAGACCTTGCATATCTGACATGATTCTCTGATAGAGTGGGGCCCAAAAACGACGTGGCGTACCGGGTGTGCCAGTCCTGGGCATCTGGCGATATTTAAAAATTGAAAATGGATATAAATACCCTATGCTACCGTGTACTATGTATAAAATAGCCGTGAAATTTCGCCACATTTAACCACAACTACTCAAAACATCAAATCTGTTGCTTTAATGGACTCAGAGAGCATTTTTATAACCTGGACATGGGGGTCAGATTCCATGTTAGAGCACCTAAAATTTTGTCAAAAAGAAAATTTCCACTATTTGTGCCTCTCTGTATCTAATTATTACGGGTTTGCGGGGTCGTAAATGGGGAGTCTCCCAAGTGCCAAGTTTGCGTCGTCCGAGCAAGTCTGATGTGATTCTCCGGTAGACTGCTGCCGAGAAACGGGGTGATGTTTTGGGTTCAGTGTGGTTGACAAGTGTTTAATACCTAAAATGTGTGTGGCAGTTTTATACAGCCAGTAGGTATCCAGTTATTACGGGTTTGAGGGGTCGTAAACGGTCGCTTCCCAGGGTCACTTGGAATAGACAGACCTTGCATATCTGACATGATTCTCTGATAGAGTGGGGCCCAAAAACGACGTGGCGTACCGGGTGTGCCAGTCCTGGGCATCTGGCGATATTTAAAAATTGAAAATGGATATAAATACCCTATGCTACCGTGTACTATGTATAAAATAGCCGTGAAATTTCGCCACATTTAACCACAACTACTCAAAACATCAAATCTGTTGCTTTAATGGACTCAGAGAGCATTTTTATAACCTGGACATGGGGGTCAGATTCCATGTTAGAGCACCTAAAATTTTGTCAAAAAGAAAATTTCCACTATTTGTGCCTCTCTGTATCTAATTATTACGGGTTTGCGGGGTCGTAAATGGGGAGTCTCCCAAGTGCCAAGTTTGCGTCGTCCGAGCAAGTCTGATGTGATTCTCCGGTAGACTGCTGCCGAGAAACGGGGTGATGTTTTGGGTTCAGTGTGGTTGACAAGTGTTTAATACCTAAAATGTGTGTGGCAGTTTTATACAGCCAGTAGGTATCCAGTTATTACGGGTTTGAGGGGTCGTAAACGGTCGCTTCCCAGGGTCACTTGGAATAGACAGACCTTGCATATCTGACATGATTCTCTGATAGAGTGGGGCCCAAAAACGACGTGGCGTACCGGGTGTGCCAGTCCTGGGCATCTGGCGATATTTAAAAATTGAAAATGGATATAAATACCCTATGCTACCGTGTACTATGTATAAAATAGCCGTGAAATTTCGCCACATTTAACCACAACTACTCAAAACATCAAATCTGTTGCTTTAATGGACTCAGAGAGCATTTTTATAACCTGGACATGGGGGTCAGATTCCATGTTAGAGCACCTAAAATTTTGTCAAAAAGAAAATTTCCACTATTTGTGCCTCTCTGTATCTAATTATTACGGGTTTGCGGGGTCGTAAATGGGGAGTCTCCCAAGTGCCAAGTTTGCGTCGTCCGAGCAAGTCTGATGTGATTCTCCGGTAGACTGCTGCCGAGAAACGGGGTGATGTTTTGGGTTCAGTGTGGTTGACAAGTGTTTAATACCTAAAATGTGTGTGGCAGTTTTATACAGCCAGTAGGTATCCAGTTATTACGGGTTTGAGGGGTCGTAAACGGTCGCTTCCCAGGGTCACTTGGAATAGACAGACCTTGCATATCTGACATGATTCTCTGATAGAGTGGGGCCCAAAAACGACGTGGCGTACCGGGTGTGCCAGTCCTGGGCATCTGGCGATATTTAAAAATTGAAAATGGATATAAATACCCTATGCTACCGTGTACTATGTATAAAATAGCCGTGAAATTTCGCCACATTTAACCACAACTACTCAAAACATCAAATCTGCTGCTTTAATGGACTCAGAGAGCATTTTTATAACCTGGACATGGGGGTCAGATTCCATGTTAGAGCACCTAAAATTTTGTCAAAAAGAAAATTTCCACTATTTGTGCCTCTCTGTATCTAATTATTACGGGTTTGCGGGGTCGTAAATGGGGAGTCTCCCAAGTGCCAAGTTTGCGTCGTCCGAGCAAGTCTGATGTGATTCTCCGGTAGACTGCTGCCGAGAAACGGGGTGATGTTTTGGGTTCAGTGTGGTTGACAAGTGTTTAATACCTAAAATGTGTGTGGCAGTTTTATACAGCCAGTAGGTATCCAGTTATTACGGGTTTGAGGGGTCGTAAACGGTCGCTTCCCAGGGTCACTTGGAATAGACAGACCTTGCATATCTGACATGATTCTCTGATAGAGTGGGGCCCAAAAACGACGTGGCGTACCGGGTGTGCCAGTCCTGGGCATCTGGCGATATTTAAAAATTGAAAATGGATATAAATACCCTATGCTACCGTGTACTATGTATAAAATAGCCGTGAAATTTCGCCACATTTAACCACAACTACTCAAAACATCAAATCTGTTGCTTTAATGGACTCAGAGAGCATTTTTATAACCTGGACATGGGGGTCAGATTCCATGTTAGAGCACCTAAAATTTTGTCAAAAAGAAAATTTCCACTATTTGTGCCTCTCTGTATCTAATTATTACGGGTTTGCGGGGTCGTAAATGGGGAGTCTCCCAAGTGCCAAGTTTGCGTCGTCCGAGCAAGTCTGATGTGATTCTCCGGTAGACTGCTGCCGAGAAACGGGGTGATGTTTTGGGTTCAGTGTGGTTGACAAGTGTTTAATACCTAAAATGTGTGTGGCAGTTTTATACAGCCAGTAGGTATCCAGTTATTACGGGTTTGAGGGGTCGTAAACGGTCGCTTCCCAGGGTCACTTGGAATAGACAGACCTTGCATATCTGACATGATTCTCTGATAGAGTGGGGCCCAAAAACGACGTGGCGTACCGGGTGTGCCAGTCCTGGGCATCTGGCGATATTTAAAAATTGAAAATGGATATAAATACCCTATGCTACCGTGTACTATGTATAAAATAGCCGTGAAATTTCGCCACATTTAACCACAACTACTCAAAACATCAAATCTGTTGCTTTAATGGACTCAGAGAGCATTTTTATAACCTGGACATGGGGGTCAGATTCCATGTTAGAGCACCTAAAATTTTGTCAAAAAGAAAATTTCCACTATTTGTGCCTCTCTGTATCTAATTATTACGGGTTTGCGGGGTCGTAAATGGGGAGTCTCCCAAGTGCCAAGTTTGCGTCGTCCGAGCAAGTCTGATGTGATTCTCCGGTAGACTGCTGCCGAGAAACGGGGTGATGTTTTGGGTTCAGTGTGGTTGACAAGTGTTTAATACCTAAAATGTGTGTGGCAGTTTTATACAGCCAGTAGGTATCCAGTTATTACGGGTTTGAGGGGTCGTAAACGGTCGCTTCCCAGGGTCACTTGGAATAGACAGACCTTGCATATCTGACATGATTCTCTGATAGAGTGGGGCCCAAAAACGACGTGGCGTACCGGGTGTGCCAGTCCTGGGCATCTGGCGATATTTAAAAATTGAAAATGGATATAAATACCCTATGCTACCGTGTACTATGTATAAAATAGCCGTGAAATTTCGCCACATTTAACCACAACTACTCAAAACATCAAATCTGTTGCTTTAATGGACTCAGAGAGCATTTTTATAACCTGGACATGGGGGTCAGATTCCATGTTAGAGCACCTAAAATTTTGTCAAAAAGAAAATTTCCACTATTTGTGCCTCTCTGTATCTAATTATTACGGGTTTGCGGGGTCGTAAATGGGGAGTCTCCCAAGTGCCAAGTTTGCGTCGTCCGAGCAAGTCTGATGTGATTCTCCGGTAGACTGCTGCCGAGAAACGGGGTGATGTTTTGGGTTCAGTGTGGTTGACAAGTGTTTAATACCTAAAATGTGTGTGGCAGTTTTATACAGCCAGTAGGTATCCAGTTATTACGGGTTTGAGGGGTCGTAAACGGTCGCTTCCCAGGGTCACTTGGAATAGACAGACCTTGCATATCTGACATGATTCTCTGATAGAGTGGGGCCCAAAAACGACGTGGCGTACCGGGTGTGCCAGTCCTGGGCATCTGGCGATATTTAAAAATTGAAAATGGATATAAATACCCTATGCTACCGTGTACTATGTATAAAATAGCCGTGAAATTTCGCCACATTTAACCACAACTACTCAAAACATCAAATCTGTTGCTTTAATGGACTCAGAGAGCATTTTTATAACCTGGACATGGGGGTCAGATTCCATGTTAGAGCACCTAAAATTTTGTCAAAAAGAAAATTTCCACTATTTGTGCCTCTCTGTATCTAATTATTACGGGTTTGCGGGGTCGTAAATGGGGAGTCTCCCAAGTGCCAAGTTTGCGTCGTCCGAGCAAGTCTGATGTGATTCTCCGGTAGACTGCTGCCGAGAAACGGGGTGATGTTTTGGGTTCAGTGTGGTTGACAAGTGTTTAATACCTAAAATGTGTGTGGCAGTTTTATACAGCCAGTAGGTATCCAGTTATTACGGGTTTGAGGGGTCGTAAACGGTCGCTTCCCAGGGTCACTTGGAATAGACAGACCTTGCATATCTGACATGATTCTCTGATAGAGTGGGGCCCAAAAACGACGTGGCGTACCGGGTGTGCCAGTCCTGGGCATCTGGCGATATTTAAAAATTGAAAATGGATATAAATACCCTATGCTACCGTGTACTATGTATAAAATAGCCGTGAAATTTCGCCACATTTAACCACAACTACTCAAAACATCAAATCTGTTGCTTTAATGGACTCAGAGAGCATTTTTATAACCTGGACATGGGGGTCAGATTCCATGTTAGAGCACCTAAAATTTTGTCAAAAAGAAAATTTCCACTATTTGTGCCTCTCTGTATCTAATTATTACGGGTTTGCGGGGTCGTAAATGGGGAGTCTCCCAAGTGCCAAGTTTGCGTCGTCCGAGCAAGTCTGATGTGATTCTCCGGTAGACTGCTGCCGAGAAACGGGGTGATGTTTTGGGTTCAGTGTGGTTGACAAGTGTTTAATACCTAAAATGTGTGTGGCAGTTTTATACAGCCAGTAGGTATCCAGTTATTACGGGTTTGAGGGGTCGTAAACGGTCGCTTCCCAGGGTCACTTGGAATAGACAGACCTTGCATATCTGACATGATTCTCTGATAGAGTGGGGCCCAAAAACGACGTGGCGTACCGGGTGTGCCAGTCCTGGGCATCTGGCGATATTTAAAAATTGAAAATGGATATAAATACCCTATGCTACCGTGTACTATGTATAAAATAGCCGTGAAATTTCGCCACATTTAACCACAACTACTCAAAACATCAAATCTGTTGCTTTAATGGACTCAGAGAGCATTTTTATAACCTGGACATGGGGGTCAGATTCCATGTTAGAGCACCTAAAATTTTGTCAAAAAGAAAATTTCCACTATTTGTGCCTCTCTGTATCTAATTATTACGGGTTTGCGGGGTCGTAAATGGGGAGTCTCCCAAGTGCCAAGTTTGCGTCGTCCGAGCAAGTCTGATGTGATTCTCCGGTAGACTGCTGCCGAGAAACGGGGTGATGTTTTGGGTTCAGTGTGGTTGACAAGTGTTTAATACCTAAAATGTGTGTGGCAGTTTTATACAGCCAGTAGGTATCCAGTTATTACGGGTTTGAGGGGTCGTAAACGGTCGCTTCCCAGGGTCACTTGGAATAGACAGACCTTGCATATCTGACATGATTCTCTGATAGAGTGGGGCCCAAAAACGACGTGGCGTACCGGGTGTGCCAGTCCTGGGCATCTGGCGATATTTAAAAATTGAAAATGGATATAAATACCCTATGCTACCGTGTACTATGTATAAAATAGCCGTGAAATTTCGCCACATTTAACCACAACTACTCAAAACATCAAATCTGTTGCTTTAATGGACTCAGAGAGCATTTTTATAACCTGGACATGGGGGTCAGATTCCATGTTAGAGCACCTAAAATTTTGTCAAAAAGAAAATTTCCACTATTTGTGCCTCTCTGTATCTAATTATTACGGGTTTGCGGGGTCGTAAATGGGGAGTCTCCCAAGTGCCAAGTTTGCGTCGTCCGAGCAAGTCTGATGTGATTCTCCGGTAGACTGCTGCCGAGAAACGGGGTGATGTTTTGGGTTCAGTGTGGTTGACAAGTGTTTAATACCTAAAATGTGTGTGGCAGTTTTATACAGCCAGTAGGTATCCAGTTATTACGGGTTTGAGGGGTCGTAAACGGTCGCTTCCCAGGGTCACTTGGAATAGACAGACCTTGCATATCTGACATGATTCTCTGATAGAGTGGGGCCCAAAAACGACGTGGCGTACCGGGTGTGCCAGTCCTGGGCATCTGGCGATATTTAAAAATTGAAAATGGATATAAATACCCTATGCTACCGTGTACTATGTATAAAATAGCCGTGAAATTTCGCCACATTTAACCACAACTACTCAAAACATCAAATCTGTTGCTTTAATGGACTCAGAGAGCATTTTTATAACCTGGACATGGGGGTCAGATTCCATGTTAGAGCACCTAAAATTTTGTCAAAAAGAAAATTTCCACTATTTGTGCCTCTCTGTATCTAATTATTACGGGTTTGCGGGGTCGTAAATGGGGAGTCTCCCAAGTGCCAAGTTTGCGTCGTCCGAGCAAGTCTGATGTGATTCTCCGGTAGACTGCTGCCGAGAAACGGGGTGATGTTTTGGGTTCAGTGTGGTTGACAAGTGTTTAATACCTAAAATGTGTGTGGCAGTTTTATACAGCCAGTAGGTATCCAGTTATTACGGGTTTGAGGGGTCGTAAACGGTCGCTTCCCAGGGTCACTTGGAATAGACAGACCTTGCATATCTGACATGATTCTCTGATAGAGTGGGGCCCAAAAACGACGTGGCGTACCGGGTGTGCCAGTCCTGGGCATCTGGCGATATTTAAAAATTGAAAATGGATATAAATACCCTATGCTACCGTGTACTATGTATAAAATAGCCGTGAAATTTCGCCACATTTAACCACAACTACTCAAAACATCAAATCTGTTGCTTTAATGGACTCAGAGAGCATTTTTATAACCTGGACATGGGGGTCAGATTCCATGTTAGAGCACCTAAAATTTTGTCAAAAAGAAAATTTCCACTATTTGTGCCTCTCTGTATCTAATTATTACGGGTTTGCGGGGTCGTAAATGGGGAGTCTCCCAAGTGCCAAGTTTGCGTCGTCCGAGCAAGTCTGATGTGATTCTCCGGTAGACTGCTGCCGAGAAACGGGGTGATGTTTTGGGTTCAGTGTGGTTGACAAGTGTTTAATACCTAAAATGTGTGTGGCAGTTTTATACAGCCAGTAGGTATCCAGTTATTACGGGTTTGAGGGGTCGTAAACGGTCGCTTCCCAGGGTCACTTGGAATAGACAGACCTTGCATATCTGACATGATTCTCTGATAGAGTGGGGCCCAAAAACGACGTGGCGTACCGGGTGTGCCAGTCCTGGGCATCTGGCGATATTTAAAAATTGAAAATGGATATAAATACCCTATGCTACCGTGTACTATGTATAAAATAGCCGTGAAATTTCGCCACATTTAACCACAACTACTCAAAACATCAAATCTGTTGCTTTAATGGACTCAGAGAGCATTTTTATAACCTGGACATGGGGGTCAGATTCCATGTTAGAGCACCTAAAATTTTGTCAAAAAGAAAATTTCCACTATTTGTGCCTCTCTGTATCTAATTATTACGGGTTTGCGGGGTCGTAAATGGGGAGTCTCCCAAGTGCCAAGTTTGCGTCGTCCGAGCAAGTCTGATGTGATTCTCCGGTAGACTGCTGCCGAGAAACGGGGTGATGTTTTGGGTTCAGTGTGGTTGACAAGTGTTTAATACCTAAAATGTGTGTGGCAGTTTTATACAGCCAGTAGGTATCCAGTTATTACGGGTTTGAGGGGTCGTAAACGGTCGCTTCCCAGGGTCACTTGGAATAGACAGACCTTGCATATCTGACATGATTCTCTGATAGAGTGGGGCCCAAAAACGACGTGGCGTACCGGGTGTGCCAGTCCTGGGCATCTGGCGATATTTAAAAATTGAAAATGGATATAAATACCCTATGCTACCGTGTACTATGTATAAAATAGCCGTGAAATTTCGCCACATTTAACCACAACTACTCAAAACATCAAATCTGTTGCTTTAATGGACTCAGAGAGCATTTTTATAACCTGGACATGGGGGTCAGATTCCATGTTAGAGCACCTAAAATTTTGTCAAAAAGAAAATTTCCACTATTTGTGCCTCTCTGTATCTAATTATTACGGGTTTGCGGGGTCGTAAATGGGGAGTCTCCCAAGTGCCAAGTTTGCGTCGTCCGAGCAAGTCTGATGTGATTCTCCGGTAGACTGCTGCCGAGAAACGGGGTGATGTTTTGGGTTCAGTGTGGTTGACAAGTGTTTAATACCTAAAATGTGTGTGGCAGTTTTATACAGCCAGTAGGTATCCAGTTATTACGGGTTTGAGGGGTCGTAAACGGTCGCTTCCCAGGGTCACTTGGAATAGACAGACCTTGCATATCTGACATGATTCTCTGATAGAGTGGGGCCCAAAAACGACGTGGCGTACCGGGTGTGCCAGTCCTGGGCATCTGGCGATATTTAAAAATTGAAAATGGATATAAATACCCTATGCTACCGTGTACTATGTATAAAATAGCCGTGAAATTTCGCCACATTTAACCACAACTACTCAAAACATCAAATCTGTTGCTTTAATGGACTCAGAGAGCATTTTTATAACCTGGACATGGGGGTCAGATTCCATGTTAGAGCACCTAAAATTTTGTCAAAAAGAAAATTTCCACTATTTGTGCCTCTCTGTATCTAATTATTACGGGTTTGCGGGGTCGTAAATGGGGAGTCTCCCAAGTGCCAAGTTTGCGTCGTCCGAGCAAGTCTGATGTGATTCTCCGGTAGACTGCTGCCGAGAAACGGGGTGATGTTTTGGGTTCAGTGTGGTTGACAAGTGTTTAATACCTAAAATGTGTGTGGCAGTTTTATACAGCCAGTAGGTATCCAGTTATTACGGGTTTGAGGGGTCGTAAACGGTCGCTTCCCAGGGTCACTTGGAATAGACAGACCTTGCATATCTGACATGATTCTCTGATAGAGTGGGGCCCAAAAACGACGTGGCGTACCGGGTGTGCCAGTCCTGGGCATCTGGCGATATTTAAAAATTGAAAATGGATATAAATACCCTATGCTACCGTGTACTATGTATAAAATAGCCGTGAAATTTCGCCACATTTAACCACAACTACTCAAAACATCAAATCTGTTGCTTTAATGGACTCAGAGAGCATTTTTATAACCTGGACATGGGGGTCAGATTCCATGTTAGAGCACCTAAAATTTTGTCAAAAAGAAAATTTCCACTATTTGTGCCTCTCTGTATCTAATTATTACGGGTTTGCGGGGTCGTAAATGGGGAGTCTCCCAAGTGCCAAGTTTGCGTCGTCCGAGCAAGTCTGATGTGATTCTCCGGTAGACTGCTGCCGAGAAACGGGGTGATGTTTTGGGTTCAGTGTGGTTGACAAGTGTTTAATACCTAAAATGTGTGTGGCAGTTTTATACAGCCAGTAGGTATCCAGTTATTACGGGTTTGAGGGGTCGTAAACGGTCGCTTCCCAGGGTCACTTGGAATAGACAGACCTTGCATATCTGACATGATTCTCTGATAGAGTGGGGCCCAAAAACGACGTGGCGTACCGGGTGTGCCAGTCCTGGGCATCTGGCGATATTTAAAAATTGAAAATGGATATAAATACCCTATGCTACCGTGTACTATGTATAAAATAGCCGTGAAATTTCGCCACATTTAACCACAACTACTCAAAACATCAAATCTGTTGCTTTAATGGACTCAGAGAGCATTTTTATAACCTGGACATGGGGGTCAGATTCCATGTTAGAGCACCTAAAATTTTGTCAAAAAGAAAATTTCCACTATTTGTGCCTCTCTGTATCTAATTATTACGGGTTTGCGGGGTCGTAAATGGGGAGTCTCCCAAGTGCCAAGTTTGCGTCGTCCGAGCAAGTCTGATGTGATTCTCCGGTAGACTGCTGCCGAGAAACGGGGTGATGTTTTGGGTTCAGTGTGGTTGACAAGTGTTTAATACCTAAAATGTGTGTGGCAGTTTTATACAGCCAGTAGGTATCCAGTTATTACGGGTTTGAGGGGTCGTAAACGGTCGCTTCCCAGGGTCACTTGGAATAGACAGACCTTGCATATCTGACATGATTCTCTGATAGAGTGGGGCCCAAAAACGACGTGGCGTACCGGGTGTGCCAGTCCTGGGCATCTGGCGATATTTAAAAATTGAAAATGGATATAAATACCCTATGCTACCGTGTACTATGTATAAAATAGCCGTGAAATTTCGCCACATTTAACCACAACTACTCAAAACATCAAATCTGTTGCTTTAATGGACTCAGAGAGCATTTTTATAACCTGGACATGGGGGTCAGATTCCATGTTAGAGCACCTAAAATTTTGTCAAAAAGAAAATTTCCACTATTTGTGCCTCTCTGTATCTAATTATTACGGGTTTGCGGGGTCGTAAATGGGGAGTCTCCCAAGTGCCAAGTTTGCGTCGTCCGAGCAAGTCTGATGTGATTCTCCGGTAGACTGCTGCCGAGAAACGGGGTGATGTTTTGGGTTCAGTGTGGTTGACAAGTGTTTAATACCTAAAATGTGTGTGGCAGTTTTATACAGCCAGTAGGTATCCAGTTATTACGGGTTTGAGGGGTCGTAAACGGTCGCTTCCCAGGGTCACTTGGAATAGACAGACCTTGCATATCTGACATGATTCTCTGATAGAGTGGGGCCCAAAAACGACGTGGCGTACCGGGTGTGCCAGTCCTGGGCATCTGGCGATATTTAAAAATTGAAAATGGATATAAATACCCTATGCTACCGTGTACTATGTATAAAATAGCCGTGAAATTTCGCCACATTTAACCACAACTACTCAAAACATCAAATCTGTTGCTTTAATGGACTCAGAGAGCATTTTTATAACCTGGACATGGGGGTCAGATTCCATGTTAGAGCACCTAAAATTTTGTCAAAAAGAAAATTTCCACTATTTGTGCCTCTCTGTATCTAATTATTACGGGTTTGCGGGGTCGTAAATGGGGAGTCTCCCAAGTGCCAAGTTTGCGTCGTCCGAGCAAGTCTGATGTGATTCTCCGGTAGACTGCTGCCGAGAAACGGGGTGATGTTTTGGGTTCAGTGTGGTTGACAAGTGTTTAATACCTAAAATGTGTGTGGCAGTTTTATACAGCCAGTAGGTATCCAGTTATTACGGGTTTGAGGGGTCGTAAACGGTCGCTTCCCAGGGTCACTTGGAATAGACAGACCTTGCATATCTGACATGATTCTCTGATAGAGTGGGGCCCAAAAACGACGTGGCGTACCGGGTGTGCCAGTCCTGGGCATCTGGCGATATTTAAAAATTGAAAATGGATATAAATACCCTATGCTACCGTGTACTATGTATAAAATAGCCGTGAAATTTCGCCACATTTAACCACAACTACTCAAAACATCAAATCTGTTGCTTTAATGGACTCAGAGAGCATTTTTATAACCTGGACATGGGGGTCAGATTCCATGTTAGAGCACCTAAAATTTTGTCAAAAAGAAAATTTCCACTATTTGTGCCTCTCTGTATCTAATTATTACGGGTTTGCGGGGTCGTAAATGGGGAGTCTCCCAAGTGCCAAGTTTGCGTCGTCCGAGCAAGTCTGATGTGATTCTCCGGTAGACTGCTGCCGAGAAACGGGGTGATGTTTTGGGTTCAGTGTGGTTGACAAGTGTTTAATACCTAAAATGTGTGTGGCAGTTTTATACAGCCAGTAGGTATCCAGTTATTACGGGTTTGAGGGGTCGTAAACGGTCGCTTCCCAGGGTCACTTGGAATAGACAGACCTTGCATATCTGACATGATTCTCTGATAGAGTGGGGCCCAAAAACGACGTGGCGTACCGGGTGTGCCAGTCCTGGGCATCTGGCGATATTTAAAAATTGAAAATGGATATAAATACCCTATGCTACCGTGTACTATGTATAAAATAGCCGTGAAATTTCGCCACATTTAACCACAACTACTCAAAACATCAAATCTGTTGCTTTAATGGACTCAGAGAGCATTTTTATAACCTGGACATGGGGGTCAGATTCCATGTTAGAGCACCTAAAATTTTGTCAAAAAGAAAATTTCCACTATTTGTGCCTCTCTGTATCTAATTATTACGGGTTTGCGGGGTCGTAAATGGGGAGTCTCCCAAGTGCCAAGTTTGCGTCGTCCGAGCAAGTCTGATGTGATTCTCCGGTAGACTGCTGCCGAGAAACGGGGTGATGTTTTGGGTTCAGTGTGGTTGACAAGTGTTTAATACCTAAAATGTGTGTGGCAGTTTTATACAGCCAGTAGGTATCCAGTTATTACGGGTTTGAGGGGTCGTAAACGGTCGCTTCCCAGGGTCACTTGGAATAGACAGACCTTGCATATCTGACATGATTCTCTGATAGAGTGGGGCCCAAAAACGACGTGGCGTACCGGGTGTGCCAGTCCTGGGCATCTGGCGATATTTAAAAATTGAAAATGGATATAAATACCCTATGCTACCGTGTACTATGTATAAAATAGCCGTGAAATTTCGCCACATTTAACCACAACTACTCAAAACATCAAATCTGTTGCTTTAATGGACTCAGAGAGCATTTTTATAACCTGGACATGGGGGTCAGATTCCATGTTAGAGCACCTAAAATTTTGTCAAAAAGAAAATTTCCACTATTTGTGCCTCTCTGTATCTAATTATTACGGGTTTGCGGGGTCGTAAATGGGGAGTCTCCCAAGTGCCAAGTTTGCGTCGTCCGAGCAAGTCTGATGTGATTCTCCGGTAGACTGCTGCCGAGAAACGGGGTGATGTTTTGGGTTCAGTGTGGTTGACAAGTGTTTAATACCTAAAATGTGTGTGGCAGTTTTATACAGCCAGTAGGTATCCAGTTATTACGGGTTTGAGGGGTCGTAAACGGTCGCTTCCCAGGGTCACTTGGAATAGACAGACCTTGCATATCTGACATGATTCTCTGATAGAGTGGGGCCCAAAAACGACGTGGCGTACCGGGTGTGCCAGTCCTGGGCATCTGGCGATATTTAAAAATTGAAAATGGATATAAATACCCTATGCTACCGTGTACTATGTATAAAATAGCCGTGAAATTTCGCCACATTTAACCACAACTACTCAAAACATCAAATCTGTTGCTTTAATGGACTCAGAGAGCATTTTTATAACCTGGACATGGGGGTCAGATTCCATGTTAGAGCACCTAAAATTTTGTCAAAAAGAAAATTTCCACTATTTGTGCCTCTCTGTATCTAATTATTACGGGTTTGCGGGGTCGTAAATGGGGAGTCTCCCAAGTGCCAAGTTTGCGTCGTCCGAGCAAGTCTGATGTGATTCTCCGGTAGACTGCTGCCGAGAAACGGGGTGATGTTTTGGGTTCAGTGTGGTTGACAAGTGTTTAATACCTAAAATGTGTGTGGCAGTTTTATACAGCCAGTAGGTATCCAGTTATTACGGGTTTGAGGGGTCGTAAACGGTCGCTTCCCAGGGTCACTTGGAATAGACAGACCTTGCATATCTGACATGATTCTCTGATAGAGTGGGGCCCAAAAACGACGTGGCGTACCGGGTGTGCCAGTCCTGGGCATCTGGCGATATTTAAAAATTGAAAATGGATATAAATACCCTATGCTACCGTGTACTATGTATAAAATAGCCGTGAAATTTCGCCACATTTAACCACAACTACTCAAAACATCAAATCTGTTGCTTTAATGGACTCAGAGAGCATTTTTATAACCTGGACATGGGGGTCAGATTCCATGTTAGAGCACCTAAAATTTTGTCAAAAAGAAAATTTCCACTATTTGTGCCTCTCTGTATCTAATTATTACGGGTTTGCGGGGTCGTAAATGGGGAGTCTCCCAAGTGCCAAGTTTGCGTCGTCCGAGCAAGTCTGATGTGATTCTCCGGTAGACTGCTGCCGAGAAACGGGGTGATGTTTTGGGTTCAGTGTGGTTGACAAGTGTTTAATACCTAAAATGTGTGTGGCAGTTTTATACAGCCAGTAGGTATCCAGTTATTACGGGTTTGAGGGGTCGTAAACGGTCGCTTCCCAGGGTCACTTGGAATAGACAGACCTTGCATATCTGACATGATTCTCTGATAGAGTGGGGCCCAAAAACGACGTGGCGTACCGGGTGTGCCAGTCCTGGGCATCTGGCGATATTTAAAAATTGAAAATGGATATAAATACCCTATGCTACCGTGTACTATGTATAAAATAGCCGTGAAATTTCGCCACATTTAACCACAACTACTCAAAACATCAAATCTGTTGCTTTAATGGACTCAGAGAGCATTTTTATAACCTGGACATGGGGGTCAGATTCCATGTTAGAGCACCTAAAATTTTGTCAAAAAGAAAATTTCCACTATTTGTGCCTCTCTGTATCTAATTATTACGGGTTTGCGGGGTCGTAAATGGGGAGTCTCCCAAGTGCCAAGTTTGCGTCGTCCGAGCAAGTCTGATGTGATTCTCCGGTAGACTGCTGCCGAGAAACGGGGTGATGTTTTGGGTTCAGTGTGGTTGACAAGTGTTTAATACCTAAAATGTGTGTGGCAGTTTTATACAGCCAGTAGGTATCCAGTTATTACGGGTTTGAGGGGTCGTAAACGGTCGCTTCCCAGGGTCACTTGGAATAGACAGACCTTGCATATCTGACATGATTCTCTGATAGAGTGGGGCCCAAAAACGACGTGGCGTACCGGGTGTGCCAGTCCTGGGCATCTGGCGATATTTAAAAATTGAAAATGGATATAAATACCCTATGCTACCGTGTACTATGTATAAAATAGCCGTGAAATTTCGCCACATTTAACCACAACTACTCAAAACATCAAATCTGTTGCTTTAATGGACTCAGAGAGCATTTTTATAACCTGGACATGGGGGTCAGATTCCATGTTAGAGCACCTAAAATTTTGTCAAAAAGAAAATTTCCACTATTTGTGCCTCTCTGTATCTAATTATTACGGGTTTGCGGGGTCGTAAATGGGGAGTCTCCCAAGTGCCAAGTTTGCGTCGTCCGAGCAAGTCTGATGTGATTCTCCGGTAGACTGCTGCCGAGAAACGGGGTGATGTTTTGGGTTCAGTGTGGTTGACAAGTGTTTAATACCTAAAATGTGTGTGGCAGTTTTATACAGCCAGTAGGTATCCAGTTATTACGGGTTTGAGGGGTCGTAAACGGTCGCTTCCCAGGGTCACTTGGAATAGACAGACCTTGCATATCTGACATGATTCTCTGATAGAGTGGGGCCCAAAAACGACGTGGCGTACCGGGTGTGCCAGTCCTGGGCATCTGGCGATATTTAAAAATTGAAAATGGATATAAATACCCTATGCTACCGTGTACTATGTATAAAATAGCCGTGAAATTTCGCCACATTTAACCACAACTACTCAAAACATCAAATCTGTTGCTTTAATGGACTCAGAGAGCATTTTTATAACCTGGACATGGGGGTCAGATTCCATGTTAGAGCACCTAAAATTTTGTCAAAAAGAAAATTTCCACTATTTGTGCCTCTCTGTATCTAATTATTACGGGTTTGCGGGGTCGTAAATGGGGAGTCTCCCAAGTGCCAAGTTTGCGTCGTCCGAGCAAGTCTGATGTGATTCTCCGGTAGACTGCTGCCGAGAAACGGGGTGATGTTTTGGGTTCAGTGTGGTTGACAAGTGTTTAATACCTAAAATGTGTGTGGCAGTTTTATACAGCCAGTAGGTATCCAGTTATTACGGGTTTGAGGGGTCGTAAACGGTCGCTTCCCAGGGTCACTTGGAATAGACAGACCTTGCATATCTGACATGATTCTCTGATAGAGTGGGGCCCAAAAACGACGTGGCGTACCGGGTGTGCCAGTCCTGGGCATCTGGCGATATTTAAAAATTGAAAATGGATATAAATACCCTATGCTACCGTGTACTATGTATAAAATAGCCGTGAAATTTCGCCACATTTAACCACAACTACTCAAAACATCAAATCTGTTGCTTTAATGGACTCAGAGAGCATTTTTATAACCTGGACATGGGGGTCAGATTCCATGTTAGAGCACCTAAAATTTTGTCAAAAAGAAAATTTCCACTATTTGTGCCTCTCTGTATCTAATTATTACGGGTTTGCGGGGTCGTAAATGGGGAGTCTCCCAAGTGCCAAGTTTGCGTCGTCCGAGCAAGTCTGATGTGATTCTCCGGTAGACTGCTGCCGAGAAACGGGGTGATGTTTTGGGTTCAGTGTGGTTGACAAGTGTTTAATACCTAAAATGTGTGTGGCAGTTTTATACAGCCAGTAGGTATCCAGTTATTACGGGTTTGAGGGGTCGTAAACGGTCGCTTCCCAGGGTCACTTGGAATAGACAGACCTTGCATATCTGACATGATTCTCTGATAGAGTGGGGCCCAAAAACGACGTGGCGTACCGGGTGTGCCAGTCCTGGGCATCTGGCGATATTTAAAAATTGAAAATGGATATAAATACCCTATGCTACCGTGTACTATGTATAAAATAGCCGTGAAATTTCGCCACATTTAACCACAACTACTCAAAACATCAAATCTGTTGCTTTAATGGACTCAGAGAGCATTTTTATAACCTGGACATGGGGGTCAGATTCCATGTTAGAGCACCTAAAATTTTGTCAAAAAGAAAATTTCCACTATTTGTGCCTCTCTGTATCTAATTATTACGGGTTTGCGGGGTCGTAAATGGGGAGTCTCCCAAGTGCCAAGTTTGCGTCGTCCGAGCAAGTCTGATGTGATTCTCCGGTAGACTGCTGCCGAGAAACGGGGTGATGTTTTGGGTTCAGTGTGGTTGACAAGTGTTTAATACCTAAAATGTGTGTGGCAGTTTTATACAGCCAGTAGGTATCCAGTTATTACGGGTTTGAGGGGTCGTAAACGGTCGCTTCCCAGGGTCACTTGGAATAGACAGACCTTGCATATCTGACATGATTCTCTGATAGAGTGGGGCCCAAAAACGACGTGGCGTACCGGGTGTGCCAGTCCTGGGCATCTGGCGATATTTAAAAATTGAAAATGGATATAAATACCCTATGCTACCGTGTACTATGTATAAAATAGCCGTGAAATTTCGCCACATTTAACCACAACTACTCAAAACATCAAATCTGTTGCTTTAATGGACTCAGAGAGCATTTTTATAACCTGGACATGGGGGTCAGATTCCATGTTAGAGCACCTAAAATTTTGTCAAAAAGAAAATTTCCACTATTTGTGCCTCTCTGTATCTAATTATTACGGGTTTGCGGGGTCGTAAATGGGGAGTCTCCCAAGTGCCAAGTTTGCGTCGTCCGAGCAAGTCTGATGTGATTCTCCGGTAGACTGCTGCCGAGAAACGGGGTGATGTTTTGGGTTCAGTGTGGTTGACAAGTGTTTAATACCTAAAATGTGTGTGGCAGTTTTATACAGCCAGTAGGTATCCAGTTATTACGGGTTTGAGGGGTCGTAAACGGTCGCTTCCCAGGGTCACTTGGAATAGACAGACCTTGCATATCTGACATGATTCTCTGATAGAGTGGGGCCCAAAAACGACGTGGCGTACCGGGTGTGCCAGTCCTGGGCATCTGGCGATATTTAAAAATTGAAAATGGATATAAATACCCTATGCTACCGTGTACTATGTATAAAATAGCCGTGAAATTTCGCCACATTTAACCACAACTACTCAAAACATCAAATCTGTTGCTTTAATGGACTTTCGACCGAGCGCACCCACCCCGCGCAGCGGGGTGGGGGCGCGAGGGAGAGCGGAGCGAGCCTTTACGCGCAGCGTGAAGGCGAGCGGAGCACGGGGGGTCTGGGGGGGCAGTGCCCCCCCAGAAAAATTTTTGAAGTTTGGGAGTCCTGATTTGAGATTATTTTGTAGATTTACATGTGTTTTTGGGTGAGGGAATGCTCGAGAAAGAGAACACTTCATCAGTGCCGAGAAGGTGGAAGTGGTGGGAAATTGGTGGATAAAGGGCCTCCTCGAGATGGTAGATAGAGAGATGTGGGAGATATGTGCGGATCTTACTGTCATAAGAGATGTGTCGAGCAAGAGAAACATATGGTAGAGGAACAATATGATATTACAATGGGGGATGCTCACCAGCATGTCACGTGCTTTTATGTTTGGTTACTGTGTTCGTGATATTCGTGTCGAGCTATGTACGCTCACAAGCACACACATATGTAAGATGCCGTCTATGTTTACATGCATGAGTAAGTGCACAAACATACATGAGTCATTGCCTTCAGAGATACAGGGATTCAAAACTGAAATATACGAATTATAAGTATGTCGGAGCTACATATCTTTAAAACGACTTCATCCTGCCATGTATTCTAACATTCTAACATTCTTCCAAATATTATTTCCTGAACAAATTAGCTTCACACCCATACCATTAAATATACTTCCGAGCTTTCTTCACAGCTGAATTATTTCAGCAGAATATCTCTCAAATACCAGCTGGGCACATTAAAGTGAGCTTGAAAAACTTTTTGAACATGCATCAGTATTTACATGATTTTGGTGTTTTGTGTGGACCAGAAAACCACCATATTATTAGCACTGGTGTAACTTTTCGTGATTACTTCTCACATATGAGTGATATTGTGTCTCAGAGCCAAATAGCTTCACAAGCACAGAATCAGTCTGTTATGTGGCAGCAGTCAACATTAGCTGCAGAGCAAAATATCCTCAACAACACGAACCTGCTATATTTAGCAGAATTTTTTCTAATCAGTAGCTAAATGTGACTAAAGGCTGCTACACTTCAGGGAGCTTTATTGTAATCTAATACTATAAGTATCAGTCATTCCAACAGCAAATAATTCTCAGAAGAGCAACCTGCCTCTAACCCACACCATCCGGCGTCATTTTGCATGACATTCATTGCCCTTTCATGTTGACCATTCATAATATTGAATGCAGTTTGTGCCAGCGTTTGCGGAATATTACATCTTATGAAGACAGTTAAACACGTTCGTGGAGTAGCCATATGCCTCACTACCAAACCATCCTGCCACATTTTAGCAAGCTTATTTCCGTAATCTTTTTGGGTTTGCGGCCACACCAGTCTATTGCAGTCAATATTCTCTGCGGAGCCAAATAGCCTCTCAACTACACAAACCTGCTGTTTTTAGCATTATTTATTCAAATCAGTTGTTATTAGCGCCCAAATCCTGCCATAAATAATCTGCAGACCAAAATACCTCTAAACCATACCATCTTGCTACAGTTTATGACACGTTCCTATAAATTGCGGAATAATAATATATTACTCTGTACATAGTAATCACTCATGCCAGCAGTATTCACGGCGGAGCAAAATGCCTCATACCCACCCCATCATGCCTCATGCATGCTTTTCAGTGGCATTCAGCTTTGCCATTAAATTTTAGGTTACATTACGTGTTTACATATCATTACTCATACCTTAATCGCATCAACACAAAATAGTGGTGTAGCCTCATAACCACACCAGCCGGCGACATATTAGCGAGCTTCCTTCTTGTGCGGGTTTGCGGGTTTGCGGGTTTGCGGGTTTGCGGGTTTGCGGGTTTGCGGGTTTGCGGGTTTGCGGGTTTGCGGGTTTGCGGGTTTGCGGGTTTGCGGGTGCGCGGGTTTGCGGGTTCTAGGTTGCGTTATCCGGCTGGTGTGGTTGTGCGGGTGCGCGGGGTTCGGGCAACGTTATCTGGCTGGTGTGGTCGATAGCCGGCTGGTGGGTGCGGGTGCGCGGGACCCAGCTGGTTCTAGGTTGCGTTTTCTGGTTCTAGGTTACGTTATCTGGCTGGTGGTTGTGCGGGTTTGCGGGTTTGCGGGTGCGCGGGTTTGCGGGTTCTAGGTTGCGTTATCCGGCTGGTGTGGTTGTGCGGGTGCGCGGGGTTCGGGCAACGTTATCTGGCTGGTGTGGTCGATAAGCCGGCTGGTGGGTGCGGGTGCGCGGGAACCTGCTGGTTCTAGGTTGCATTATCTGGTTCTAGGTTACGTTATCTGGCTGGTGGTTGTGCGGGTTTGCGGGTTTGCGGGTGCGCGGGTTTGCGGGTTCTAGGTTGCGTTATCCAACTGGTGTGGTTGTGCGGGTGTGCGGGGTTAGGGCACGTTATCTGGTTCCAGGTTGCATTATCTGGCTGGTGCTTGTGCGGTTGGTGTGGTTGATAAGGTTCTTCTTACTCTTCATCCACCTTTTATTCTAAACCCGACCTTTTTTGGTCATCCTTTTTTCCATTTCCATTTTCCTGTTCATTTTATTCACGGTTCGGAAAAGTACTTTTTTAAAAAGTGATATTTTTTGGTCAAAAAAAGTACTTTTTCACTTTTCGAAAAAAAAAGTACTTTTTTTTTTTCCATCAAAATTGTACAGGAAAAAAAAAAGTACTTGAAAAAATAAAAAGTACTTTTTATTTTTCCATCAAAAATTGTACGGAGAGAAAAAATAAAAAGCACTTTTTTTTTTTCTGTACAAAAAATTTAGAACACTGGAAAAAAAAAAGTACTTTTTATTTTTTTTTCTCCGTACAATTTTTTGACGGGAAAAAAAAAGTACTTTTTTTTTTCAAGTACTTTTTTTTTTTGGAAAGTACTTTACTTTTGGGCAAAGTACTTTTCCGATCCGTGTTTATTGTCTTTATTATCTTCTCCATATTTTCCTTTTTCCTTTCTATTCTCATAAAAAAATAGACCAAGTACAGAAAAGAAGAAAAATAGGGTTCTCGGGGGTTACTTAACTGGTTGAGTTATCTGCAAACCTGCAAACCCGAAATAAATATGGCTTATGTCAACTGGTTGGTGTTTTGGTGGGCTGGGCACTTAGGTGTTTTCATGTGTACCATGCTTCCCTACTGAGAGAAGGTTTTTCTACTGTGTATACTGTGTATACTGTGTATACTGTGTATACTGTGTATACTGTGTATACTGTGTATACTGTGTATACTGTGTATACTGTGTATACTGTGTATACTGTGTATACTGTGTATACTGTGTATACTGTGTATACTGTGTATACTGTGTATACTGTGTATACTGTGTATACTGTGTATACTGTGTATACTGTGTATACTGTGTATACTGTGTATACTGTGTATACTGTGTATACTGTGTATACTGTGTATACTGTGTATACTGTGTATACTGTGTATACTGTGTATACTGTGTATACTGTGTATACTGTGTATACTGTGTATACTGTGTATACTGTGTATACTGTGTATACTGTGTATTCTGTGTATACTGTGTATACTGTGTATACTGTGTATACTGTGTATACTGTGTATACTGTGTATACTGTGTATACTGTGTATACTGTGTTTTTCTGTGTTTTTCTGTGTGTGCTGTGAAAACTGTGTACGGGACCCAAAATACCTGTAAAAGTCATATGGGGCATACTTTTGGAGCTAAGGAGCTAAGGAGCTAAGGAGCTAAGGAGCTAAGGAGCTAAGGAGCTAAGGAGCTAAGGAGCTAAGGAGCTAAGGAGCTAAGGAGCTAAGGAGCTAAGGAGCTAAGGAGCTAAGGAGCTAAGGAGCTAAGGAGCTAAGGAGCTAAGGAGCTAAGGAGCTAAGGAGCTAAGGAGCTAAGGAGCTAAGGAGCTAAGGAGCTAAGGAGCTAAGGAGCTAAGGAGCTAAGGAGCTAAGGAGCTAAGGAGCTAAGGAGCTAAGGAGCTAAGGAGCTAAGGAGCTAAGGAGCTAAGGAGCTAAGGAGCTAAGGAGCTAAGGAGCTAAGGAGCTAAGGAGCTAAGGAGCTAAGGAGCTAAGGAGCTAAGGAGCTAAGGAGCTAAGGAGCTAAGGAGCTAAGGAGCTAAGGAGCTAAGGAGCTAAGGAGCTAAGGAGCTTTTTTTTTTACAAATGTATCCTTCTGATCCCAAGTCTTTTTTGTTTTTGACACAGCAATGCATGCATGCTTTCAATGAATGTGAGGGCACTTCTCTTTTGTAATCCATGGAACAAAACAAAATAGAAAGGTTTACAAGATGAACTACAACTCATGTGTAGTCACCTAAAAAGACGGTCTTCTGTACAAAAAAAAAGGGGGGGAAGCAAAAAGTGCAAATTATTCTTGAAACATAACTCTGAAATAAATAACAATCTAATGCTGCTTACATTGGAGGGGCTGTTTTTATTCTATTATTTTAGGCTGACTGATTTCTCACAGTGGGGAAAACAGAGCCAAGGGGTGAAAAATCAGATAGGGAGAGACACAGACTTTTAAAAAAAATTGACCTGAAAGACAAAGCCATCATAAATGTGCCTTCTTGGTACATGTCCGGTGGACCTGAACCTTCGTGGTTTACGTCTGATGTGCCCTACTCCCGCTTCCACTCACCATGATGAACCGGGATAATTGGACGCACATTCCTTAAGCCTGCGTTCAAAATATGTAACCACACTTTCACACCACCTCTGCCCTTTCTACTGCATGGAACCACGCCTTCTGAGTAGCTTGGGGCGTGGCATGGAGAGAACACCACCGGGCGTGGCGCCCTTCTGCTCGCGTCGGCGGATCGGGAGTGGCGAGCGCGACTTGGTGGGGCCGCGTCGTATGGGTGTGGTGTGCTTTGGTGTGCCTGCGTCTGAAGGGTGCACGGGCGAGACACAAGAGGATGTGGCTGTGGCGGGTGACGCGGACCTTCCCACGCGGTAGCCAGAGGAGAGCGTAGCCGGGGCCTGCAGGTCACGCACCTCTGCGGTCTTGCGCAGGAGCTTGCGCGCCTGTGCAGATACCAGGCTGCCCTGCACGCTGACCTCGTTGTGAAGCTCACTGTTCTCAATGAGCACATCGCGGAGCAGGTGCATCAGGTCGTTGATCGACCTGCAGTGCTGCACGCGCTCGGGAGCCGCAGCCTCCACGAAGTCCGGCACCTCAAAGTATTCCGTACCGATGGGGGACTGCGACTTGGCTGAATGGCTGATGGTGGCAGCTGCTTCCGAAAGCTCGCCTAGGAACTGTGCCTTTGCAGTATCGAAGCTGTCGTGCTGTGGAAGGTCTTGCAGCGCATCGCTCAGTGAACGGAACATGTTGAGGATGTGCTGCGACTCGACACTGTGCTGCGGGGTCGCAGGCGTCACGGGTGTCGTTGGGTGCGACTGCTCCTCAAGCTCGGTGACGCGTGCCCGCAACTGCATAATCTGTGCACGCTGGCTCTCGACCTCCTGCACCAGCTCGTCTGCTTCTGTCTCCATCTCACCCCGCTCAACCAACAAGACACGAAGACGTCGTGCCATGTCCTCATTCGGAGTCGCTTCACCCGACACATTCGCCTGAGACATTGCCGCAGGCACCACAGAGGGGCCGACCGCCATCTCAGGGGGCGAAGGTCTTGAACGAGATATTGTATTAGTGTGTCTTTTTGGTCTGTGTGGGGCGGAATGGGAAAAACGCTGGTCAAAATAGGGTAAAAAATGTGCATTAAAAAAAAAAACGCATTGTCAGCTTACGTTATTCGTGACGTGGATTCACTTGGCTACACCCTATCTTACAAGGACGCCCGACACATTCTTTTTCCTTTTTTGGAATTCTTTTTTTCCCCTCGAAAATTTGAACAACACAGTCAAACATCTCGGGAGGGAACAACTGCGCATCCGACCTGGACAAGCACTGAAGAGGTTAGAGTTAGTAAAAGGGTCCTTGTGGTCAAAATGCACCGCTCCCATCACCGTCCACAGGTTGGCGTGGTTAGATGGATGCACACGAAGTCAGCGGGAGAGGGGTGGGGTGGGTGGGAAGGGATGGGATGGGAGGGGAACTCACTTATCTTTCTGCTTCACAAGGAACTGGTTGGAGATTGCCTTGAACGAGACGCGCCCCAGCGTTGCGTGGAACGCCTCCTCCACAGCCCTGAACACGAGGCCCTCGCGGAGCGTCTTCGGGTTGAGCAACGACTTCCCGTCTGCGAGCTGGATGAAGTCTGCTGTCGTAATCTCCTCTGTCACAACAAAGTCATCCTTCACCACAGGCACGAACTGCAGCCCCAGGCCCTCCACCAGCGCCTTTGCCTCCAGGAAGGACATGTACTTGCCAGCTTTCACATCGAAGACGGAGAAGAACTTCACAGTGCGCTCTTTCAGTGCGTAGCGGTTGTCCTGCACCTTGGGCCCAATCATCTCGCCCTGCAGCGCAACGTCCACACCCTTGTCCTGCAAGAGCTTCTCCAGGTTCAGCCGTGCTGCCACTTCGCCCCACATTGAGTCCGCACCGACTGTCATGTTTCGAGACGCCAGTGAGAATTTCCCGTCGCGCAGCACACACGTGAACGACGACCCGTCCAGCTTCTCTGTTGCATACAGCGTAGCCCCCTTCAAGTCCTGCAGGATACGTGTCATGTTCTGAATGCGCTCCTCCTCCGTCTTCGGCACACCCGAAGGAAACGGCGCACGTGTGCTCCCACCAGCCTGGCTCGCAAAAAGCGCCTCTGTGTCGTGCTTTGTCACACCCAGCACCTCTGTCACGTTATCCCCTGCAGCGAACTCACCCTTCCCTGCAAGGATGTCCATCTTGAAGAGAATGCCCTGCGAGATCTGTCCGCGTATCTTTGCAGTCTTTACAATAAAATTCTTCTTCTTTAGGATCTCATGCTCGGCACGGCCCACAAGCAGCGCCTCGGGGATGACAGTGTCGATCTCCATGTACACCGCAAGGTCGCCTGGCTGGTAGTTGTCACGCTCCTTGTTGGTCACCACGTTCCACCCCTTGACCTGAGCAACGGCAAGCTTGTCTGCATCGGGGTGGTCAAGAACGGCGCTGACCAGCACGACTGAGGCAAGCTCGCGTGTCTCTTTGGTCTCAGGCACCTCAACCTCGAGCTGTGTGTCTGTCGGCAGTACGGAGTCCATTGTGTTCTCAAACAACGTGTGTGTCAGACCTTCGGTGAGAGGCGTGTACGTAGACAGCGGAGAGAGGGAGGGAATGGACAAGAATTGTGGCATCTTACACCATTCGCACAAAAATTAAATCCTTTTCTTTCAAAGAAATGGGAAGAAGAACAAAATAAAAGCTGGTAATTATGAACAGAGCACAAGCCACGGTTAGCAAAAAAGAAAAATAAGTTTACGACGATGAAGTGCAAACGCTTCACCGCAAAAAAATACCCCTCATATTCCCCAACGTATTCTCCTTCAGAAGAAGGCCAATCAATCTGTGAGTGCTTGTGTAAACAACACTCGTGATCGACAGCAAACCCACAAACCCGACGGCATCTCGTGTTGACTCAGCTCATCGCGTCATTCAGCCGTGCCTCTCTCCAGGCTCAACAGTGTAAACATCCTTCGCAAGAAAAGCCTTCAGAATCTGGTCAAACGCCGAAGGAAGCACGCTCCCTGCAGGTGCCTCGTACAGACACAGCCCACCACCAAGCACAGCCTCGTCGCACAGCGTCCAGCTGCGCTGCACACCCTTTCCCACCACAGTCACAAAGCGTTGTTTGCGTGCACCAACATCTCCATGCTGCACAGGGCCACTCACAAGACCCGCACCCGAAAGTGCGGAAACAAGTTGGGCACGTTGTGCAAAGCGGATCGCGTTCTCCATGTGTGCAGGTGCTGGCCGGGTAAGGTTCCACCCAACACAGACACGGTTGTCAAGGAGCGTCACTAAGGTGCCACGACTCTGGTCCAGCGAGACTGTGAGTGCAGACAGCGAATTGCTCGCATTGCGCAGTGCTGAGGGGCAGCCCTCTTCGCCTGCAAGAAGCTGCACAACTCCAACAGTGGCAAGGAACGGCGGATGTGTAGCAACGGCAAGCAGCTGCACACAAGTGATCGACCCCGAATCAGTGCGGGCACTGGTCACTGTCTTCTCGCTCTCGGCGTCTGTCCCCATAAGAGGCTCGCGAAGAGCCTTGTACTTCCGTCCCGCAAGCGACAAAGGCCACACACACTGCACAAACGTTGTCCCAGACACACCCTTCAAGTCCAGTGCCTCCGCATCCCCAACAACAGCAGAGCAAGACCTGCACTCAGATGTGTACAGGTCAGAAGGCACAGCCACAGCACCAGGCTTGCATGTGCTCTCAAGGCGCGACGCAACGTTCACTGTGTGGCCAAAGTAGTCTGTCCGTCCCGTCAGTGCGTTTTGCTCCACAGTCACAGGGCCTGTGTTCACACCAATGCGCACAGTCAGTCCTCCCCAAAGTGAGCCCTGTTCAGCACAGATTGGTGCATCCTCAAGTAGCGAATCAGGCCAGAGAGCTTCACGCAGGAGTTCGTGCACACGCAGACCGAAGTTCACCCCGTCCTCTGTTGATGCAAAGGCAATCATAAAAGCGTCGCCGATTGTCTTCACTTCGTACCCACCAAAGGCCTGCATCACCTCACGCATCACAGAGTTGTGGATCTTCAGCCCAGCACGCATCCCTTCAGGTGCATGTTCCCAGATCCATGTTGAAGAACGGATGTCTGTGAACACAATTGTTGCTGTCTCACTGAGGACGCCTGGTGGTGCCACAGAACGGCGCTTTGACTCGCCACATTCGTCCATCTCCATCTCCTCAAACAGCGCAGCAGGGAGGTAGGGCCGGTACATGCGCAGGTTCTCCTCCATTGTCTGCAGCGTCTCGTACATCTGCTCGGGGAGCTCCGCCTCACGCACCTTGAGCATGCGCGCCACACCTTCCACGTCGTACTTTGCGAGCAACGACGCAATCTCCTGCACTGCCTCTATTGTCTTCTGCATGGATGCCTGCTCTGTCAGTACCTTGTGCGCGAACCCCCTTGTCACAAGGTAGTCCGTAACAAAGATCGCAATAGCAGAGACGAGCCCTGTTGGCGGGAACTTGACGGGGCAGGGCAGCGCGTCGCAGGACACCATCTCCACAAAGTACTCCCTACGCCCCCTCTCACCCTCCTGTGGGATCAGCCCCGGCAAGTCCAGCAGTCCAAACCGGAAGCTCTCCTCCAAGGCAAGGAGGATGAGCCACGCCACCGTGAACCACACAAGCGCCGCAGTGAAGCGCTGAGGTACCTGCAACACAAGCAATGTGTCCGTCATTAACACCAACAACGGCCACTGTGGTGCACGCGACACTGTTCTCGAGTTGAGGTCGGTGATGAACACTGCAACACATATTGCATACAACGTACACAACACAACCCGTATCGTGACTGGGCGCTTGCACAACACGGTCAATATCGCTGCCAGGCTCGTGACGAACAAAATGGAGAGGGACACACCAAGTGCGACGAAGTAGTTTTGCTTCATCACCGCAGACACCACACCACTCACACAGCCAAGAAAGACCAAGCTACCGAACAGGAGGAACACTTCGCGCTTCCTCCGCTCGGGTTTGCTCAACGTGCCATCTAGCGACAAGGCCGCATCAACGTGTCTCATGGTTACTAGGCAGGGGCAGTTTGAATAAGTGTGGAGAAGGGGGTGGGGTGGCAAGAGTGTACTGTGCTGCGAGGATGTGTGAGGGAGCGAGAGGGCAAAAACACAATAAACCAAAACACTAGCGGGGGTGGGGCATGTGGAATATGCATGGTATATGGCATGAGCGGCAAAGGTGCCACCTTAACAAGCAGCATGACTCTAAGGAAAGAAGATGTTTTGCGGCAGATATGCGGACACGGACTGGCCTGTCTGGCTAGGGGTGCATCGAGCAACTCGGATGCAACGTTTGCTTCTTTTTATTTTCGCCCTTTAACAACACCTACGCTTGAACATGGTTTTAAAATTATACAACACGCCCACAAAGAATCACATCCCCAGGGCCACAGGCACTAAGCTGCTTTACAGTTTGCCGGCGAACCTGTGGGCGCCACAGCATCGTGCACACCCGTCACACAGTGCTGCAGCCTGCAGAACTCTTCCTGCCACACCACCAGAGACGCGACGGACAGCACACCGAACATAAGCACATACAGCCGGCGGTACTGCACAGGGTCCCAGACGTATTGCTGCGAGAAGTTGGGCACCAGGTAACTACTTCGCAGCATCCGTACCTGCCCGAGCAGGAAGCTCGGACGGCAGATATAACGCATGGACACAGCGCACCCCACTGCACGGTCGTAGAGCGACCTCGTGGGGGGTCTGTATCGCACGACGCCCAGCACCTCCGTCACGTCATCCCCTGCAGCGAACTCACCCTTCCCTGCAAGGATGTCCATCTTGAAGAGAATGCCCTGCGAGATCTGTCCGCGTATATCCGTCGGCAGCACGCGGAAGTGCTGCCGACGGAGGATCTCATGCTCGGCACGGCCCACAAGCAGCGCCTCGGGGATGACAGTGTCGATCTCCATGTACACCGCAAGGTCGCCTGGCTGGTAGTTGTCACGCTCCTTGTTGGTCACCACGTTCCACCCCTTGACCTTGACAACACACAATGTCTTATCGCTTGGGTGTGCCGCTGTCCGCTCGATGAGAGCAACGGAAGCGAGCACGTCATGCTGTGGTGCCGACGCAAGAAACGGGAGCACGGGTGCAAAGAAACGCCGCACGCTTCTAGGGGAGCAGAGAAGTGCACATTGCCTCTGCAGCATTTGTGTGCACTGTGGTGGTAGGGGGTGTGTGGGTGTGTGTGTGTTTCGCGACATTAAAGATTACCTTTTTTTTGTGTTGGCAGCTTTGTTCGCTGTTGCTTTTGTCTTTTTTTTGTCTTTTTTTTTGTTTTTGTTTTTTTTGTTGTCTCTTGCTCGCGTAATGGAAGATACATCACGACACCCGCCCCCATCCCAATCCCTGCCTACGACATACATGATACGTGGCGTGTTGTGTTCTTAGTTTTAAAAATAAACAAAATATATTTTGATAGTAAAACACAGAACTTAAAAAAGCGCCCCCCTATTTTTTCCTTTTCACAAAATGACACAAACAACCCCCAATAGAGATGAACCTAAGCCTCGTGCATTACACACAGTTCGTGGCCACCTTACAAAAAAAAAAAAAACACAAAAAAAAAAAAATTCAGAAATGGCGTGAGGGGGGCAGAAGAGGGCCTGTCGTAGCCACGATACATCTGCCCATTTCCTCAAAAGGAAAAAAAAAACTTTTTTTTTTGAGGAAACCCCCTGAGGGATAGTGTGGGACATTGGCACCCGCGATCGGTCGTTTTGTTCTTTTTTTTTTTTTTTGCTTTTTTTGTTTGTTTGATAATCTGTTGGTATAGTGCTGCCGCCATTCAGACAGTCTTCGCTACTTTATATTTATTTTTTGTTGGGGAGGGAACTTCTTTTGATCACCAACACTAAAAAGGCCAAAAACCTGCTGTCGCCACAGACGTGCGTGATCACAAGTTTTTTTTTTTTTTTTTTTTGTTTTGGTTTATGTTTACCCAGGGTCGTAAATGCTGGAGCGCATTTCCCCCTATTTTTGTTCAATTGTGGGTTGGCTTGAAGGTGGTTTTTGTCTACAGAAAACAAATACTTCATCTGTTCATGAAAAACTTTACATTGCTAGTAGCCCTCCCACTCACTATCACTCCCAAAAAAAAGAAGAAGAAAATTTCACCCCCTGATGCACAACTGTTTGGGGTGCGTTTTTTTGGTCCCGAAACAATTTTTCAGATTTTTTTTCTCCAAAAGTTAGCGCAAAGCCTGCCACAGTTACACACCCCACCCCAAGCTTCTCAACAAATACTCAAAACATGGACTTTCGTTTTTCGTTTTGCCCCCCCTTTTTTTTGGGGGGGGTGGTTTGCTTCTCAGTCTCTAAAGGTCAGCTTCGTCCTCTGCTCCAAGGTCTGCTGTCTGCAGCACTTGCTGCATGGGGTCAAGCTCTGTGAAGGCATGGTGGTGATAAGTGCGTCAATTAAAAAATCACTTTACCAACCTGGGTAAAGTGATCAAAGATCTGTACTGCCGGCCAAGGCCGACGGGAAAATTTATGAATATACGCGATGGCGTCCACAAAAACGTGCGAAAACCCTACCACACAGGTGAAGAGAAGGAACACTGCCCGGTAAGAAGCACCATTGTTACAAAGTTGACAATGGTTCGGAGGAGAAAGCGTGAGGAGCGAAGTGCCTGGTGAAAACCTTTTGTGGTGTCTCGAACACTAAGGTCGCGTGCTTAGTGTTCAGAAAAAAAACAAACCATCCGACATACCCTCATCCTGGGTCCCGTTCTGCCCTTGATGGCCGTTTGCACGAGGGGCACCCACACCCATCGCGAGCGCTGCGAGCTCTATTGCTGACATGCCGGCTCGTGCCTCGTCGGAGGGACCCTCGTTGGCTGTGTCGTCGTCCACGGCCATGTCGGTGTCAGCATCTACGTGCATGTCGTCGTCCTGCAGCTCCTCCTTCACCTGGCTGGGCTCTTCTTTTGGCTCTTTTGTCTCGGCTTCAGCATCATCGTCATCGTCATCATGCTGATCAACCTTGCGGCGCTTGCGGTCGTTCTCCATGCGCTCGTCCAGGTCACGCACCTGAGCCTCGTACTGTGATGCCTGCCCACCGTCGACCTCCCGCTTGCGCCACGTCGCCAGGTCCTCGTCCCAACTGAAGATGTACTTCACATTGAGACGTCCACGTACCTGCTTGTTCGCCTCGTCACGCAGCATGAGGTGCTGCTTTGCCAGCTCAGGGTCGTCCATCTCGTCCGTACCAGGTGCAAGCGCAAGACCAAACTTGCGAGGGATGTGGCTGAGCTTCACGCACGACGCAGTCTCCCTGAAGACGAACATCGACTCACGCGTGTGGATGACCTTCCCGTCGAAGGTGTTGATGCGGTCGTACTCGACACAGGAGCGCTGCCCATCCGCATCTGTGGGTGTGTTCCACGAAGCAGGGATCACCTCGTCAGACTTGATCTTCGCTGCTGCGCGCTCCGTGCCCAGGTCTTCTGCGGGCAGGAGGAACTCTGCAGTGATCTTGTTAAGCGTGTTCGGGCGACGCAGGATCACAGCACCCTCGTACATGTGGTCCGGTGCTCGTGTACGGCGGGTCAGCTGCACCTTGTTCTCAAGCTCGAAGAAGTCCTCGCCGGGTGCGCACAGGCGGTCCAGTGGGAGCGGGTCCTGCGTCTCGAACTGCACAAGCTGCAGTTCACGCTCCTCGGTGATCTCGGGTGCGTCGACCCACAGCTCCTTGACGGCCACCAGATTCGCCTTCGGCTGTGTGGGGTGGCGCAGCTCAGACTCTTCGTCCTTTGCGGTGCCCAAGGAGCGCAGCACGCTGGCAATGGGGCGGCGGTGGCGCGACTCAAACTTGGCGGCACGTGCCTCGACACTGAGCTGGATATCTCGCATCTCTGTTGCATAGAGAAGCGCCCAGCGCTGCCACGCGTCGGCCCATTCGGCGTGTATTTGAGTGTTCTCGTATTCGTCACGCTTCAGCAGCTTTGGGTTCACCTCAGGCAGCACAAACCCACCCTCCAGCTCCTCAACAGAGGTGTAGGACGGAAGGACCGACAGCAGCGTTGCGTCAAGCTTCTCGAGCGCCTCCTCCGCACACGACGACGCCATGCTGAGCGTAAGCTGGCTGATGAACTTGAAGCGTTGCAGGCCCTCGGGGTTCTTCTTCCACTGCTTCAGACGTGGGTCGTTCTTCGTCAGGCCGATGCCCAGAGACGCACCTGCCTGCACAAGGTGCCGCAGCCACTGCGTATCGAGGTCGTCCGCACGCCTGAAGGTCTCCGCCGTGCCCTCCAGGTAGCGCTGGCGCTTGTCCTCGACACTCTCGCGCACCTCCTTCACACGCTGCAGCTTCTTGAGCGCTTCCTCACCCTCCTCACGGCGCTGCTTCTTGTTGTTCGGACGCAGACCCACCTCAGTGTACGCGGGACGCACTGTGAAGATGGGCACCTTACCCTTACCCTTCCATGCCTCACGCTCGTCCTCGGTGTTGAAGGACGCCTGCAGGAGGGCACGATCCTGGTCGGAGATGTGCGGTGTCACGACCTCGTTGCGACCGTGGGCGGAAGGGTTCACGAGGTCCACGTCCTGCACACCAATCCAGTCCACCTGGCTGAGCAGTGCCTTGTTCCAGTCAAGCTCGAGCTGGGTAGGCTGGTACTGCACAAGGTCCTTGAGGGAGGGCTGCGGGGTGACGAGACGTGGGTAGCGTGGTGTCTGCGGGACGGCGATGGCGAACTGCGACGGCGTCTGTATCATGTCCGCTACCTCGTCCATGAGCTTGCGCGCCTTGTCCTTGCGGCTCGCACGCGCCACCTCACGGGCAGCACGCTCTTCGTCGTGGTACTTCTGCACTGCAGCAGCCTTTGTCATCTCCTCGTTCTCCTTGGCCTTGATGCGCACGCTTGTTGCGGGACGTCTCTGTGGCGCAGGCTGCGACACAGAGGGGCGGGACTGGTGTTGGCTCGACAGCGGTGTTGCCATGCCGAGAGCCTCACGCTCCATCTCCGCAAGCGGCCCTGCAAAGTCGAAGGCAGCCTCCTGCGAGCCCTGTGTGCCTTGCGTCATCTGCGAGAATAGACGTAACTCAGCAGCCTCTGCCGCCTCAGCAGCAGTCTGCGTGTGTCCCCTGTGGTGCAGGAGCTGTGCCTTCAGCTCCTCCTGGGTGTAGTCGGCAGCAGCCTCGCGCTTGCGTTTGCGTTCCACCCTTTGCGGCTGCGACGTCGGTGCAGGCATCTCATCCATCGTGACAAGCGACGCAATCGACGACGGAGGTGGCTCCAGCTTCGGCTCACTGCCGTGCTGCGAGTCGTCCACCATGTTGTCGTCGTCGTACTCATGCGCAAAGCTGCTGGGTGGCTGCATCTTGGGCTCCATGTTTGTCGCAGAGTACACAGACGACGGTGCAGGCTCCTGCTTCACATGCGACGAAGGTGCAACCGACGACGCGACAGACTCATGCTTCATGAGCGACGACGGTGCGATGGAGGCAGGCCCTGCTGTGCCCTTTCTTGCGGACGACACAAGCGACGCAGCGCCCGCAGGCTTGACAGAAGACACGACACTCTCGGGCTCACGCTTGATCGACGACGCGGAGTGGGCGTGGTGTGCGGACCCACTCTCGGAGGTGGGCGCCATGGAGAAGGTGCCTGTTGCACTGGCAGGTGGCCGCTTCGGCAGCGAAGGCGGGTACGAGTTCGCTGCGGACGGCTGCGGGAACGGAGAGATGGAGTGTGCCGACACGGCAGAGGTTGGCACTGCACTGCGCACTTCGGAGAGGGCGGGGTCCTGTGTTGAGTGGTGTTAGGGGTGGTGGGGTTATTAGAGAGTACAGTCAAGAAGCAAGGAGGGGTGAAAAGTAAGAATTCCGGATCCGAAAAAAAGAATCCTTGAAGAACGTGATGGCGTAAGACCCCCCCGGCAAAAGTGCATTCGCTACATACCAGACCGGGGACGCTTGCGATTGAGGTGACGCCGTCAATGGTGGATTGCCCTGATTGTGGTTGTAGTGTTGGTGAAGGGTAGTGCGACACAGAAAGGCGCAAACAAAAGTTGGACCAGCATCCTAAGCCCCATCATGCTGTACCTATGACAAAGAAACCTTGTAAGATGAATGTGCCTCTCGTGCACACATATTTACCACTATCGTTATCGCGCTGGAACATGCTGGGGGAAAAAGAAAACTTGAAAGATCCTTCTGGTCTGTTGTCCACCACACCAATAATCAATAATCAACAATCATCACATACCACCCACGAAGGTTCGGCTGGGTGCAGAAAACTCTGCAGACCTGGGCAACCCTGATGCGTCTGAGCCGTCTTCAAAGCGTGTAGAGTCGGGCCCTGCGTACGTCCTGCTGGGTGCGGAGTCTGCTGAGACGGGCACACCGGACAGCTCAGAGGCATCACCAAAGCGCGACTCACCTGGGAAGCTTGCCATCTCGTTGTCACTTCCGACGAGCGACGGTACCGGGATGGAGCTGGGTGGACCTGAAGGGGTAGAAAGAATAAAAATGGGTTTGAGCACTGCGTTTGGGTACGATTTGACATAGATAAAAGAAACCAGCGTGGTAGTTAACAGTGACAACGATTATTTGAACATTTCCCAAACACCGTAACCGAAGCAAAGGGGGGGGTGACAACGAGTGAAATATTGGTAAAGATGACCTTCAGCTTCTCTCCGCTGAGTCACCTCCATTGCTTGAGCATAGATAGTACCACACTAGCATCCTCTGTACAATGGACTCAGCCATATGACGTCCACCACAGGCGCCAACAGGCACACATGGTGTGGTGCTACGTGTTAGGGAAATAGGTGGCATGGTGTACATACTTGCGTGGCTCGGGACACTGACGGCACTCCCTGCTGACACGGAAGGCCCACCTGATGCGGAGTGGCTCCAGGCCCCGACGTCCTCGCTGACGACGGAGGCACCCATGATCGTCGATTGGTGTCCACCAAAGTGCGGATCTGTGGTGTAGTGCAATAAATTCGTCGGGTTGTGCATGTGGTACGCCACATCAGCACTATGGAATGTGAGGAACTACTGTCATTGCTTTCAAAAACACATCAACACCCGATGACACAGACAACCGTTGTTGGATGCACCTGGGCCTCTTACTCGCTCTGCTTCACTGTGTGCCATACCTATGCTCTGTGTCATGGGACTCAGTGCGGACACGGGCTCACCTGACTGCATCGAGAACTCATCCTCAAAACCCTGTGGTGTGGTTGTGTGTTTGATAACTAAATAGGGGTCATTCTTGCGCAGAATATGGCCCCAAAAGGTTGGGTATAGGCTTGGTCTAGGTGTTTGACAGCAATCTCTGGCCCCTTCGCTCTAAAGCGCGGGCAGCGTAGACACGGCCCTTGAATGCCATTGATCTGTCTTTTGTCACCATATGTCCCGAGTAAGGAACAAGAGAAAATGCATCAAGAAGGACGCTAAAACACAAAGCCCTCTCTGACTGTCCGTTTGGTGACCCACATTTATCTTGTTTGAAGAAATATCAAACATATCAGACACATCTTGGAACATACCCCCAACGTGCCTGCTGTAATATGCGTCGCAGCACCAATGAGCGAATCATTGTCCTCTGTCGGCACCACTGTTGTGTTGTTTGTTTTTGTAAGTGCATAGTACTTTGTTGAGGTACCTAAAAGCCTGTACAAACCACCCAATGTTTGGCCAAAGCCTTTTTTTTGTTGTACTACGAAAAGAAGTGAAGCTGATAGTGCAAACGCCTCTGGGACGCAGGCACTGACACTCCGCGGGTTATCGAACCCCCGGAGTGTTGCGCATGGGAGTGGTTTACAGGGAAGCTGTAAGCAGGTATACAGTCAGAGTACTACGAAAAGAAAGTGAAGTTGATAGTGCAAACGCCTCAAAAAAAAAAGGGGGGGGGGGGGGGGGGACATAGCTCCTCCTCAACCCTTCAGAATGGTTATTATGAATAAGAACCTTTCAGGGCACCCCGAGAGGAACTCACTATTGTGTTGGTGATGTTTCGACCATCAATATGGACTCACTTCAACAGATGCTTACCTCTACCCCCTCATGCCCTTTATGGCATCCCTTTTTTTGAACCCTTTTTCATACCACTGGCCACAACAGACGGTATCCCACTCACAACAGAGGCATCACCAGGACGTCGCTGTGCACGGCCCCCACCACCCTCGATGCCTTTGCCCGACATCGTCCGTCTCGCGCCTCACCCCCTACGTCTCACTAACCAGGAGTCCCTCCCCTCCCTCTGTGCCTTTATTATTCCCCAGTCAAAGAGAAAAACACTCAAACCAGAGCGACACTGGTAAGAGCCCCTGGAATGTTGGAATGGTGAATGGGAAAGGGGGAAGGGAAAGGAAGGGAATTTGGATCACCATATGGGGGCTGTGGATGCGTTCAACAAAACAACAAAATCATGAAGAGAGAAAGAGAAAGAGAGAGAGAGAGAGACACGGATGCTGCCAGATCTGGCCAGATCTCCAGATCTGGGCCGCCCAGATCTGGCCAGATCTGGAAAAATTTTTTTTTTTTTTTGAAAAAAAAATTTTCCCAGACGTCCCAGATCTGGCCAGATCTGGCCAGATCTGGCCAAATCTGGGAGATCTGGGACGTCTGGGAAAATTTTTTTTTCCAGGTACCCCAATGACATAACGAAGTATCGCTTGAAGTACCGTTCAATATACGTTGCTCGTGTGTGCAAGTTACGAAGTAGGACACACAAGGTATATCAAACGATAAATCAATCAGATAAACGTTACATCATCGGAAAATTGTTGGCACCGCCGCCCTGTCTTCGTATTTATTACGTCGACAGGCCAAACAGCGTTGGGCTCAGAAGAAGCAGTGCAAAACACTGGGGATCAACATGAGAACCAACTCCCAACAACACAGGCTACCGAAGTAGCAGGTGGGGTGTTGCGGGTGTTTGGGGTGAAAGAAAATCGATTTTGGTAAGTTCCAGCAGAAAATTCTTAAGTTTGCACAATTGAGAAGGGTGTTACCACTGCCTAATATTATTCGTACATGTGAACCGGTAAGGTCGAGAAGGGTGGACACGGCATACAAGTACAAGTACAAGTAAGACGTACCTTCTACAAAGGCTGAATTCGCAATTCTTAAGGGATTGAATTCAGCCCCCACGTGGTGTTTTTGAGAAAATCATTCCATGGTATACAGCTAATGGTTCCCGAAGAATGATTCGCCCCTCCTCGTTCATGCAAACTTAAGAAAATTCTGAAGTAACTACAACCTGGCGTGCGGGTACAGATGCATTGCTTTGTTCTTTCCTCAAAGTCATGTGTGATCTCTCGGGTCTGTACTAAAGTCAGTGTTTAGATAAGCATCCACTTGACTCGTTCTAACAACCGTTGAAATCTAGAACAAAACAATACACTGCCCCTTCTCACACCAAGCCGCCATGCTTCAAGAGCATGCCCTGGGCAAAAATTACTCTGACAAAAATTGGTTTTCTGGGGGAACGCAATATTTTCTTGTGCCTAGTCCTCCGCAAGCAGAGGACAGACTTTCCGGATCCCGAAGTCGAATTTCTTGCACTAGCTATGCTCCCTGGATTAAATGGCTATAGCAGTGACTGACTAAGAGTTTCATAATAATTAGGGTGGTCTATGGGGTGGGTTAATGGAAAAGTTGGTATATAAACCCGACTTTTACGATCGCCACCTGGTTTTCAAATAATTGCACCAGCTCTTCCATCGGCACTGCTTCGCTGTCACGATGAAGGGTCGTCGGTTCGGGTACCTGTTAAGAGAAATTGAATGTAAAAGTAGAGACTACAACAAAAAAACAAACAAACAAACAAGAAGCCGCCCCGTACCCCTTAAACGTAAAAGTGACATTTTTGTTGACAAAAAAAAAAATAGCTAAAAAATAGTGGACATGTCGAAAAGGGAGAAAACCGGGGGGTTAAAAACATACCTTGCACTCGGCCCACTCTCCAGGTACAAAGAACATCACTGCACGACAAACCCACTACTACGATAGAAAATATCTATTTTTTACCGAACAGAAAGGTCGTTTTATTGATGAGTGTTTTCTGAGTGCACACTCAGTGGGGACAAAATGCAACACTTACCGAAAAAATTCTCCAATCGGACAAAAACCTTTCTAAACACCCAAAAAAAACACCTCAGTCCACATCCGCTGGGGTCGCGAGATGGAAATATATGGTTTTACAGCTTTTGGGGGGTCTAGCGTGGGTCCCAGATGCATTTTGCAACGGGTCTGTGTGTGTGTGTGTGTGTGCCTCAACCGCTTCACAGTACCCTTTTTTGTAACTGAAAACGACGCATCCTGTACCTAAGTGCACTGAAGCCTTGCTTGCGTCCTCCTTCGTGGTTTTGGGCGTTCGCATGCGAGAATCATTATCGCATTCGCACATGTAATTCTCGCATCACGGAGAGGATTTTAGCGTTACGTGACCACAAAAAAAGTGCACAAAATTAGTTTGGTCAAAAATCACCTTGCACTTGTGAAGGCATTGCTAAGGAAATGTGAAATATGCGTGTTTTGGTACACAAAAGTGCGTTTTGGGTGGTTCTGAAGGGTCAAAACACCAAAAAAATGCGTTTTTTTGCATTTTTGGTCACCCAAGGACCCACTATTTTGGTTGATATTTTTTTTTTCCCTTTGCGAAAAAGTACCCAAAAAGCACGGCTATAAAAACGCTAAGGAAAAATCGATATTCATTTTTTGGGCAGAGAAGTGCGTTTTAGGCGCCCACAGATGGTCAAAACATCAAAATTTTTGTGTTTTTGGCATCTTTGGACACCCAAGGACCCACTATCAGGGGTGAATTTTTTTTGCCTGAGATTTGCCTTTGCCAAAAATCGAAAAAAAAAATTATGAAGGAAATTGCTAAGAAAAAGTCGAAATTGTGGGCCCCTGTAGTGCATATGGCGGTACCCAGATCGTCAAAACACCCGACTCTTGCGTTTTTTTGCACTTTTTGGTGCACAAAAACCCTACTCAGGGGTCAAAATTTTCCCGGGAAAAAAAATTTTTTTTTCGAGATTTTTCAAAAATCGACTTGTCTTTGGTAAAAACCACGAAATTTCGGGTGCGCGAAACCACGTTTTAGACCCCCACAGATGCTCAAAAGTGTCAAATTTTGCTTTTAACGGCCTCAAATCGTCGAAATTAGCCCTATATAGGGGCGAAAAAAAAAATTCGAGAGTCCCTTTCCCTGGGAGACAATAGCCAGAAATCTGAGAAAAAAAAAAAAATGGCCAGATTTCCAGATCTGGCCAGATCTGGCCAGATCTGGGGGTTTTTTTTTTTTTTTGAAAAAAAAAATTTCCCAGATTCCCAGATCTGGCCAGATCTGGCCAGATCTGGAAACAAGATCTCCACATCTGGAAAACGAGCCAGATCTGGGAAATTGGCCCCCAAATCTGGCCAGATCTGGCAGCATCCGTGGAGAGAGAGGGTGTATTTTTTTTTTATTTTTCCGGAATATTTTTCCTTTTCTTAGCCGGCGGAGAACATAACAGAAAAAAAAAAGAACAAAAACAAAAAACAAAACAAAAAACTGCCGGGGAACAGATATCGCAAAGCATTCAAGTTGTTCTGAATAACGATATTTTGGGGGCTTTTTTTGGGGGGCACAACATCAAAAGTGTTTGAACACACGATCTAAAAAAAAGAGAGAGAGGAGAGGAGGGACCGCAACTAATAACTAATACATGATAGTTGGTGATGCAGGCACTCACTGTAATGCCAGCCATCCGGATGAAAGCGCAAAAACCAGAAAGAAACCCCACATGCTTTCCTTGAGTGCCTTTCTCCCATCCCTTCCCTTCTCCAAACATGGTTTCCCATCGCACATCGGATATGGGTACTCTTCTTTGCTTCTTGTCTTTTTGAAGCTTTTTTTTTAAAAGGGGTGTGGTGGCACTACCCACCTCATGAAATAGGATCTAAAAAAAGGGGGAACGGGGAGGATGAGGAAAACTGTGGTAGTTATTTGTATACAATTCTATTTGGGGGTTTTTTTTTGTGCTTTTTTTTTTTTTTCCTTCTTTTCTTTTCTCAAAATTTAGGATTCTTACAAAAAAAAAAAAAAAAAAAAAAAAAGACTACACCTAATCTCTTAGCAGAGACAAGAAACTCCCCCTCACATTTTCTTTTTTTGCGGAATTTCTCCCCCAAGTTCTGAACACTGCGTTGGATTAGACTGAGCTTCTCTCAAAAGCTCTCAATTTCAAAAAAAAAGAAATGCCCCCTTTTTTTTAACGTGCAACCCTCGGGACACCACGGGTACTGTGGAACGCTGTGGCCTCCCTGCGCAGCTTTGTTTCCTTCTCTTCAAGGTTCTCACGCTGCTCTCTGAGGCGCACCTCCTGCTCCAGGAGGGGGCGCTCCTGCTCCTCGACCTGGCGGCGGCGGAGGAGCGCAGCTTGGCGCTCGGCTTCGATTGCCTGCATCTTCTTTTCTTGGTCTTCGATGGCTCTCTGTGCGTCCAGGTGGGAGAGGTGTGCCGCACGCTCCTGCTCTCTCGCGAGCTGGAGGGCACGTTCGTCGTCGTCGCGCAGGCGTTTCTCTTGCTCCAGCTCGGCTAAGGCTTCTTGAACGCTGTGGTGCAGCTCGCGCTCGTAGGCAATCTTCTGACTCAGCTCCAGCTCGCATTGCTTCAGGCGCTCCACAGCGAGTTCTGTCTGACGCTTTTCTTCAAGGAGTGCCATGTTCGCTTGCTGTTCGCGTTCGCGTGCAGCGTCGAGGTCTCCCGACGCCTCTGTTTCCAGCCGCCGTGCACGCTCTGCCTCGCGTTGTGCTTCCAAGACGGCGTTGTGCGCCTGGCGTTCCTTGTCCTGCATCTTGGCCTGCTCCGCCTCCTGCCATGCAAGCGCCTGCTCGGCAGCGTCCGTCTCGCGTTGTGCCTCGCCGTGGCTCCCAATGCGCTGGCGTTCGCGCTCCTTCGCAAGCTCCAGCTCTTGAGCCTTCTGTGCACGGTCGCGGAGGTACGCCTCTAGCTCGCGTTGGATATCAGCCAGCTTCGCCTTGGCACGGCTCTCGTCCTCAACGGAGTCTGCGACAGCCTGCTCTGCGGCAGTGAGCTTCTTTTCCTGTTGTTGGAAGGTGGCGTGAGGTTGGCACTCTGTCAAAAAAAAAAAAAGAAAATACAGATACAGATAGTTGAGTACCCAATGCAAGCACAAAAAAAGGCAACGAACATATTATCCTCGCTTCGCTCTTTTGGTCAAATGGCACGCTCAGAAGAGCCCCGCCTTCTTTTTAAACGCACATTGCGCCATATCACCACATACCTGTGCTGTTGTGCCGTGCTGTGCCTCCACGTGTGCTGCGTGCGACATGCGTTCGCTCTCTTTGTTAGCTTCGAGCGACTCACGTGCCGCATTGATGGACTGCTTCTGCCTGAAGTCCTCCCAGTAGTCGCGTATCCTGAAGTACAGAGAGTCGAGCAGTGTAGGGTACATCTCGCAGAAGCGCTGGAACTCTGGCAACGAGAGGAGACCGTCTTGGTTTGTGTCTGCCTTGGCGAAGAGGTCGGCCACCGTGGCTGCGCTGAAGTCGAAGGCATGCGCACGGAAGGCACGACGGAACTCCTCAGGCTCGACACTGTGGTTGTTGTTCACATCTACCTCCTCGAAGACAGCACGCACCTTCTCGTCGTGCGTAGCGTTGTCCGACAGTGTCGGGGGCGGTGCACCGACACGTGCCCCAAGGATGCTGTGCGGCACAGCGCGTGTCGCAGGAGACGCGCTGCGAAGCATAGGCGGCTGCTGTGACGCCAGCTTGCGTGGCGGGGGGATCGGCTTCTGCACCTCGACTACACCTCTGTTGAAGGCGTACAGCTGCATGTAATCCACCAGCTGCGAGCTTGCCTGCAGGTCCGACCACTTCCCCGCCACTTCGTCGTAGATCTGGATCTTCCCCACATTGAACGGATGCCCAGGGAACGCCGCACGGTATGTGTCCACCATTGCCGCCTCGAGCTCCTGCACAGTCGGGTGTCCTGCAAAGCCTAGCTCAAAGTTCTGTTTGTCCCCCGCAACATCGGCAGCGACCAGCAGCGAGAACGCCGCCATCTTGAGGGAAGGGGAGACAGGTGGTTGGCTCTGTAGAGGGGTGCGTGGGGTGCATAATAGAACACTAGGGAAAGACAGGGTGGGCACATGATGCTGGGGGGTCAACACCTCAACCAGAGAACAATTTTTAGCGAATTGTTTTTTTCACAGTCTCAAAAGAGCGCACCGAAATCCGCTGCTAAATCTGCAGCATTACCTAAACCCCTGCAAGCTGTCGCAAAGGCTTTTTCACTTTGTTGGTTTTCTAAGAGAAGGGGTTCAGAAGGGGCAAAGAAGGCGCATATAGCGTAATCGATATTGTCATATTGAACGTATTAGGAGATAGGTGGGGACTGTGCTGCAATATCTTTAGATGTCGACTTCCATGGCCACCGTCCTGCTGTCTAGATGAACCCTTTGTGGGATCTGATGAGCGACCACTCGGGCACCATGGCCACTGTCTCGAAGCACCTCTCTGCCACGAGGACCGAGTAAACAGAGAAACACCGTAAAAAGCAAACCCGCGTAAGAAGGACGAAGGGCAATAGAGAAAGAGAGAGAGAGAGGTGTAAAGGTTCTTTTGCACAAAACACACACACACACCGGCAATCGCCCCACACCCATATGGAGGATAGCAAAGTTGGAAGATATGGTTACACATAAAAAGCTTGAAAGATGAATGGGCCTCGTGATCAAACATCATGTTTAAAAACGAAGATGCGGGGCAGAAGTACCCCCCTGTGGTGGATAGAACACAACTAAGGCACACAGTCTAGGATATGGTTCAAGAGAAAAGGTTTGGTAAAATGAGTAGAACTCTCTCTGTGTCACCTTTAAAAAAAACTAAAGTTTTAAGCGCACACACCAGCCATGGGCAATGTTCCACTCAGGACAACTGCCCACAACTGCTTTCAACAGCCGCCATCATTGGTTCAGGAGGAAAGGAGTCTTGACAGAAAAGGTTTTGGATAATGCAACAAAAACAACGCATAAATCCCAATGCCATTGGGCACTGTTCCGCTCTCAGGACAACTACCCAAAACTGTTTTCAACACACCACGAAGGAGCGTGTACATCTATTGTCATGCTCACTTGCCCCTTTCCCTCTCCACCCCTTCGCCCCTCCCGCTTTCTCGACAAGAGCATAAGTCGTGATTTTTTGCTAAGAAGTCCCCCTTTGGCCTTCGGACACAAAATCGAAATATTTTTGCCATTGCAACACCCTCACCCCGTCCCCTCTCCCTCCTCTCTCTTTGCCTCACTCCTAAATAATATTCTGCATGGACAACCCTGCTGAACTTCATCTGAAGGGTCAGGATTTGGGACAAACGAAACTAAACTGTTGACGGTCCTGAAAAGACTGGGGTGTGTAGCGTGGCAACGAGGAATGGACTCAGCTCTGCAGACTTGCCAGCATGGACTCGCTGTTCGCAGCTGCCTGGCGTGCGAGGACGCTGAGCTGGCTGTCGGCACGGCCCAGCTGTGTTGCATCTATTGTCCTTGCAAGGTCTGAATATGCCGAGACAAACTGCGACTCACACTCCTTCCGTACTGCAGGCGCCGTGGACACGACGTGCCGTGCGAGCCGCGTCACCACACCACGCATTTCCTCAGAGATCTTGACGCAGAGCTTCAGCATCACACCAAGCGGCCCTGCTGGGTCGGGCTCGTGTGCATCTAGGCTTAGGTTCTGCTGATACACCAACCTCCGCGCAAGCCCCGTCATCTCGACCGCAAAGCTCGCCACAGACTGCACAGTGTCAATCAGGATGCGTCCTTGCAGCGTGTCCTTCAGCTTCGCCTTCTCCTTCTCGAGGCGTTGTTGGTAGCGTGTCATAAGCTTGTCCGCCACTTTGAGGGCAGAGGCGGTTGTGAGGGAGTGCTGGTAGAGTGCAGCAAGGACGTCGACCACCCACACCGCCTTTGCTACTGAGTCTGTGTGCATGAGGCAGCAGATGTAAAGGTGCACGACAGCAGAGCACTGCACGTCGAGCACCTTGGTGATGCTGTCGCCGTCCTCAATGATCGTCACAATGCGTGCCGCTGCCTCGGGTGCGTACGTCATGCCTGTCACCAGGCGGAGGCGGCGCAGCTCGAGTAGAGCAGACGCGACGGTCTCGGGCGGCACGCGGCTGATGTGCCCAGCATCGTCGTCCTCAACACGCTCGTCCCCAATCATCTCGCCACAGAGCAGCACAATCGCCTCAATAACCGCCTCATCGTCCATCCCGCTGCACTCCCCCAGACGCCGTGCAGTCAGCAGGAAGAAGTCCGTCCCCAGCGTCCAGCTGTACCGCGCAAGTCCGTCCACGAGCTTGAGGTACAGCTCCGGCTGGATGGCGACAAGGAAGAGCTCGATGCGCTCCTTCTCGCTGTCGTCGAACAGCGCCTCGATGCCGTCCTCCATCGCCGTGCCCGTCAGGTCCACTGTACATCCACTGGGCTGCTGGATGAACGAACCCTTCCGCTTCATCGACCCCTGCACACCCACACCTAAGTTCGTGCTGGAGCCGCCTACCTCAGGCACAGCAGCAGGCGCCTCGCTGTCCAAATGTTGCCAGCGGTCAAGAAGCTTTGCCACACAGAGGTGCTCCCCGACAAGCGAGACCAACCCTTTCCAGTCCCCCTCAGCGTGGAGATATCCTATAAGCACGTTCAGCTGCTGGCTTTTGAAGCCCGATCCAGGTGTGTACGCCATCAGCGGCGGAATGCTGCGACGGCACGCAGCCACGTCTGTGCGAAAGGCCGCGACCGCATCCGCCAACAGACCCCCCCTTGGCAGCTCCTCGGGCACATGCTTGCGCAGGATGCTCGCCACCTGCAGCGCCGCCTTAGCGTTTCCTTCACGTGTCAACGTCTTGACCGTTGTCTTCACCATCTGCTCCGCCTGCCGCAGATCCCTTAGATACACCAACCGCCTGCAAGCCTCTACTGGGTCACCATCCTTAAAATGCCCTAAGCTCTCGAGAAACGTTGGAGACAGGCCTATGGAGGTCACTTCGCCAGACATGGACGCGAAGGTGACTGTGGACATATGGTCTGTGGGCGCTGCTGTGAAGGAGAGCCCTACACAGGGGTGGTCGTGGCTGGGCGACGCGACGACCTGGGGTGTGTCGTCTGCAAGGGAGAGCAGCGTGGTGCGCCCCATCATGCCTGTGAGCGCAATGTACTCAGCGTGTAGAGGCGACCAGCTGACACCACGCACCACTCCGACATTGTGGTTCGCGGACAGGACAGCGCCGGCACTGCCAGACATCCGTATGTCCCACACCTTCACATCCCCCGAATCAGTCGCAGTCAAACACAAATGCGCCATCAACGGCGAAAAGCGCACCCCCCGCACCGGCCCCGTATGCGCAACAGGCGCCTTCCAAATAAAGTCCTTTTTGCTCCGCAGATCGCTCACCTTGGCACCCCCCGTCGCAGCGCCTGTTGCTACAACATTATCCATAGTAGGGCTGTAGTGTGCACACAGCACTGTCCCCGAGGATGTTCGTACTGGCTGCCCCTCCGGAGAGCCCTCTATGTCCCACTGATGCACTTTGTTTGTTTCAACACCAAGCAGCTTGCGTCCACACGGCGCCACCTCAACCGCCACGACACAGCTGCTGTAGCACCATTTGTAGGGCGACACGGAGACACTCCTGGTCGCCTTCATTCTGTCGACCGCTATGGTATGTGCTGTGGTGCAATCAAAGGCGGATGTGCTTGCTGCGTCCTGAGGACCGACGCCTGGGTACAGAAGAATCCGCCCTTCAGTGGTGCCAAAGGCGAGCAGGTCGGAGGGAGCCCAGTGCACCGCTGTCGCAGGGAAATGCACTGGAACATTTGAAAGGCGTTTGTGCGTCTTTTGTGTACGGAGTTGGATGAACGCGATTGAATTTGCAGCAGCACGGCCACCATGTGGTGCACCGTGCGCGGTCGCTGCAACAGCGATGCTCCCCTCCGGGTGTGCGGTGAAGACCCGTGTGTCGGACGGCTGCTCAGGACGCGGCAGGTGACGCACCACAAGCGCTTCAGACGCACCACTGGAGTGCTCGCTTGCCAGAACACCCCCACCACGTCTCCATGTCCCGTCCAGAACCTTCACCGCAGGGCTGCCCCCGGTCGACTCCCTCGTCGCGCGCATCATAAGCTTGATGCCCTCAAGAGGATAGTCTGGATGCTTCCTTAGAGGGCTTTGAAAGGAAAGTAGAGGGGGTGGGAAGAATCGACCTGAAATGTGTGGGGAGTGTGTGGGGAGGGAAAGAAAGTTGGCTTGAAATACAAAAGCCCTCTTGTGGCAGTGTATTATCCCGGGGTCCTGCAAACCATGCAAACCCTACATCCATTTCGTTACGTCTGATATTGCCGTACTCCCGCTTCCACGCATCGGTCAGACGAATGGGAATCATTGGAGGAGACACAAGGTGCTGTGCGCTGCAGGGCTTCGTTTTGCAGTGTGGGTGAGACTATGATGGAGTACAATTATTCGCTAATCCGGGCGGAAAGAAAATAATGGGGTTATTTGAAGAAACGATAACAACATGGAACGGGAGGTGGGTGAGTTCTTTAGAGTACACTGGGGGTTTGTTTTGTTTCTGGTGGGGGGGAGATTTGAGTGGGAAGAGGGGTTGTTTCTGGCCCAAATTTCGAAAAAAATGGGTTTGTGACACCCATTCCTTAAGGATACTGTACACCATGCCTGGTCCAAAGATAAGCACATTGCACTGTACGCCAGGGGGTAATATTTGAGTAATAAGTGAAAATGAAGCACGGCAAAAAAAATTAAGATGACCTGAGCCTCTCAGTTTAGTCACCTTTGCTCAGCGTGTCATTATCGCACAGCATCAGGTGACTGCGAAAATGGGGGTGGTGAAATGTAAGAAAATTTCTAAGATGAACGTGTCTCTCGTGCACACACATCTGTAAAGACGAAAGCCCACCCCACCCTACCGAAGCATGCATCCTACAATGGGGTTGTGCATTTCAAATGTCGAATTGCGTTTTGTATTTCTTGGTTTTCGTCCTTGAAACTACAGTACTCCGGATATGTTGGGCGTCCGAAAACAGGCGCTAAATTGCCAAATCCGTCTTGGGTTTCTGGTTGGATTTTGACGCTAACTAAAGTTTCTTGGAGTACAGTAAATTGCAAGACGAACCTAAGTACTGTCATCTTGAAACACCAGGTGACAGATATCTACATCACGCGACGACCCTAACCAGTGGGGGGAGTGAGGAAATACTCAGAGCAATAACGTAGGTCGCAAGACACGACACCAAAAACCACACGACGGTGAAGTAAATTACTTGACTTTGTGATTTACGTACTTATGGTTTCACCGTTGTAAGCCAACGGTAAAAACCACGAGCTAAAAAAAACCACAAAGCCACGTCCTTTACTTCATCGTCCTGCACCTCCCTCTCCCCCCTTTCCCCCCGCTCTCTCAAATATCGAAAAACAGAACATAACAGAATTGGACAATTTGGACGGACATGACAAAATAGTGAGGTGGAACATAGTAGATAATCAATACAAAAAAAGGTAAAAAAAAACGAAAGTGAAGTTGACAGTGCAACGTCTCTGGGACACAGAACACTGACACTCCGCTGGAGAAGAAAAAAAAACCCCTTGTAAGAAGATGTATGTGCCTCTCGTGCACACATATCTTCAACAAAAAACAAAATGAATTTGAAAAAAGATGACTGTGTCTCGCAGTGCACACATCTTATAAAAAAAGGGGGTTGAGTGGAGAAAAAAGAGAGAAAAAAGGAAAAAGGTTAGTAAGATGAGCACAAGCTTCTCGTTTGCTTCGATAATGAAACACCCCCCCTCTATGTGTGTTCGTTTTTTGTTGGCTAGTCCATCAAAGAAAAGAAAACTGATGAACTGAAGCCTCTCGTGTCTATTAGCACAAGGTGGCTAGTGTCTTTGATAAGACCCCTGAGTACCCACCTCACATGGCACACATTCTGGCCCCCGCTCAGGGGGTAACATCGGAATGATGAGGCTACAGGTAGGGTATGAAGTAACCAGGTAATGTGTTTTAGGTGTACCAAGAAAATGTGACTTGAAATACAAAGTCCCGTGGCACGTGGCCAGACAGAACAAGAGGGGTAGGTAAAAGACCAAAAAATATGTAAAAGCATTTTGTTGTGTGTCAGGGTCATCCTCGGGAATCTACACGAACACAACTGAAACACTGGACACCCTCGGTAGCCTCCCCCTCACTCTCCCTGCGATACCCCCCACCCTTTTGAGGCTAGATAAGACAGTGTCTTGCTTTTTTTGTTATGTCGACAATCGCCTAAGCCGAGGTGGCAGCTTGGCTGGTCACTCAATGCTGGCCGGAGCCATTTTTTTTTTTTTTTGTTTTTGTTTTACAGAAGGCAGAGAGAGATCCATAGGCCATAACTAGTTTGGTCCGTGAAGGACCCCTTGATGCCGTCACGTCGCACCACAACTCACAACTGCCCTTGGCGCCGCAGTGCGTCGATCGGATCGGCCCCCACCCTGTCGCTCCTGCTTGTTGTGACAGGGGCCGTGCTTGGGCCCTGTGCTCCACTGCGGAACGGCAACGTGCCACGTGGCGGTGGTGTGCCGGGTGTGTGTGTTGGACTGCTCACCTCGTTTCTGTTGCACAAAAAATAGGTTTGTGTTGGGTTTTGTAAAAACATTTATGTCATGTGTGGCTGCCATTTTTATCACAAAAAATACAGCAGGGCCGCTGTGGGTCCTGCAATCTTCCACCTTCATCTCTGCATGCTATGATATTGGGCTACAAGCGAAAGGTGGCATTTCCATTATTTCAAAACTAATTCACAACCCCCAATATGCATTTCTAAGATACCTTATCAAAGGAAAAGAAGACTATCGCATCAGATAGCTGATTCAAAAAAAAGAAAAGTTTATAAGATGATCCTAAGCCTCTCGTGCTTAGTCACCTTAGTTAAAAAAATTCTAAGATGCATTCGTAGCCGCTAACGTAGACGCTACGATATGGATTGCACTTTTCATCATCAAAATTGGTTCACCTCTAAGCCCTCTAAAAAGCTGAAGCACAACAAGGGGTGGGGTGGGATGCATACTTCCCCTGTCTGCTCATCCTCAGCAACGAGGCACTCCCTGAAGACGCTTTGAACAACTTGTCCTGTGGGGAGGGGAGGGGGGTGTGTGGAGGGTGGAGGGAAATTACAGAAGAAATAGTAACTCTGATAGGTAAGTAAAAGGAAAAAGGTTTTTTTTTCGTTGATTGCACAATTACCCTGTTGGAGGGGTGATTGGCGACCGTATCTGAGGAACTATTTCTCCTTTAAGCTACGCTTGTAGGTATAAGAAAAGATTATTGGACCTTCAGCCTCCCACTGCTTCACCTTGTGGCATAAGGCGTTAGAATGGTTTAGTTTTCCCCCTGCACCCTCTTCGTTCTGCTTTCGAGTAAAGGGTCCCCCAAATAAGTCCGATTCCAAATAACGTTTTTTAAGTCTTCGAGCAACCACCAAATAAACAACTCATTTGGGCCCCTATATCGTGTTTAATTATTGTCGACAAACGTTACCAACGCTGTCTCTCTCTCTCTTGTGTGCATACCGTTCGCGCGCCTATGTCACCCACCTCTTTCCCACTCCCGCGTGTCGACGCAGACGTGCCTGACCCTGAAGACATCGTTGTTGGCGTAAGCATCTCGTCCAACGCATCTGTAAAAAGGTGGAACAAAATGTGTAGAGATGAACAAGATAAATTTCCGTTTTTTTTTTGCAAGTATTAATTATGTCTGCTTATTCCCCTCAAAATTGTAGAAAACAACGCTGGGCTGTAAAAAATCCCCCTCTCCACAAAAACCCTCTTCTTCACATTTTCCATACCTCTGTGTGTTGGCGGTGCCACAACAGCCTTGGTGCCTTTCGTTACCACGTAGTCTTGCAGGGGTGCGCCGTTGCCTGGCACTGGCACACCGACACCTGCACCGCCACTACCACTACCTACCGTCGAGTCTTCTCTCTTGCGCCCTTTACGCACCGGTGGCACTGCTGGTGCCTCGCGTGGTGCGTCTGCAGGGGATGCTGACGCAGAAGGGACAGACCCGATAGCACGCCCTGTGATGACAGGCGACGACTCGGCATCGACGGGTGCAATAGGCACAACAGTCTTGGGTGGTGGTTGGCTGGAGGCATCACCACGCGCACGCCTTCCTGCCTTAGGGGCTGCCACCGCACCACGGTCGACACGCTCGATCCCGCTCTGTGTGGGCAACACCTGCGCACTCTTCCTCCTCTCCTTCTCCTTCGGCAACGGAGCCTTCTTCTTCTTATCCTTCACGCTGCTGGAGGCCTGCTGCCCCCCCTCGGGCAGACCATTGTCATCCAACCAAAAATGCGCCTTCGACAACCGCGTCCCGCGCAGCGATGTGGATGAAGGTTGCTGTGAGAGCGGCAGGTCGTCGTCACTCCCTGTCTCCTGCAGGGGGTCGGGTATTGTCTTGGTATGGATGTTTGGGAGCGAGGGGGTGGCGGCAGGGTTTGAGGTGGTGGTGGTTGTGGTGGTGGTGGTGGCGGGCTGCTGGAGCTTTTCTATCTTGGCGCGGAGCTGCTGTGTTTCGCCTTCAAGCTCACGCGCTTTGGCCTTCCATTTGGCCCGCTCCTCAAGCAGCTCCTTTTCACGTTTCATGAAGGCTTCGGTCATCTTCTGAAGGTCTTGTTCACGGTCGCGTAGTTCCTCAATGGCTTTGTTGCTGAGGGTGATCTCCTCCTCAAGCTCCTTGATGCGTGTGGCTGAGGCAGACATCTCCGCCGCCTGCTTCGCCTCACGCTGCAGGTCACGGATCTGTGTCTGCAGCTCACGGATCAGCTTCGCAGAAGCGTCCTCATTAACGCGTACCCGGTTCACAACACCCTTCGCAGTGGTCGCGTACCGCAACGTACTCTCGGTCTCGGAGATGTTCTGATAAAAGGGACTCACATTCGCGATCATCACAGTTTTCGCATTACCTCCAAAGTTGTCGGCCAAAATCCACGTCAAAAGAGATTCACGATACGGCGGGAGCTTCGCGTCTTTGAGACCACGTTGCGCGTTGCCTGAAAAAATGAGAAATAATAAAAGCCCCGTTCGTCTTATGTTGAGTTGGTACGCTGCCCACGGCATGCGCATACGAAGCATTTGTCCTAATATGATTTATTGGCCTCAAAGCAACACACATTTTGCATAGATAATCCCAAGCCTCTCGCTTAGCCACCTTAATGAATGTACCTCTTGCTGCACAACACATCTTGAATACAACTAATGAAGGGAAATGCTGGGTTTTGATAACTTGGCGTCTCTCTTCATTCGCAGAGACGAAAAGAAAAGGTTAATAAGGTGTGCCGCCTTTTGTTATCCACCTTGACCACAGTACAGATCATATCACAACATCAGTACAGCTTAAAAAGGGGTGGGGGATAAAGGCAAATAGCATACCAACGAGGGTGTCGATGACCTTCCGCAACGTCATCAGACTTTTGTTGATGTAGTTCGCCTCTGTGAGCTGCTTGCCTTTGACGTCCGTCTTCCCTGTACGCTCTGAGCCTGCAAGGTCGACGAGGTTGAGCTTTGCTGTTCGGTTGGAGGTGATAGGCTGGCCCTTCATCTTCGCACCGAGGTGCTCCGTCTGTGTGATCCATATCTGGAAGATCGCGTGCGACCGCGAGGATGTGTCGTTCATCTGCGTGGACGACTGTGCACGCGCAGAGTTGCCCATCCGGATGATATCGACACACTGTCCCCACGTCTCCACATCACGCTTTGTGATTCCCTCCACAAAGGGTCCATGCAAAGGGTGGTTGCGAACACGGAGGTTCTGGTACTCCTGCCCAATGGGTTTGTCGTCAAAGCGGCTGGAGTACTGTTTAATGCTTTTGTCGCTCGGCCGAAGCAGGTCTTTCACCTGCTCGTTGTAGATTTCCATGAAGGAGACCGAGATGTTGATTGTCTTTTTGTTCTTCTTTGCGTCCTTCTGCTCCTCCAAGACGGTTTCTACCTTTTCGAACAGAGCGCGGCAGAGGCGCGGGATGATGCCCGGTTCAGGTTTTGTTCCCATCATTGTGTAGGTCTTTCCACTGCTTGTCTGCCCATATGCGAAGACGCATGCGTTGTAGCCTTCCCATGCGTTGTCAAGCGCAGGGAGGCCTGTCTTCGCAAAGACCTCTTCTTGGGTGTCCTGAGGTTCGCATGCTGCTGAGTCGACAGAGGTGTCGTCCTGCGCGTCGAAGGTGATGCTACGTGGTTTGAAGGCGGTGAAGCAGTAGTCGAAGTGGAACGGCATTTTATCCTTATAGTCGTCCAAATGGTCCACAAGAAAGACCGTCTGATAGTCTCCCTCTGCCTCGACCACAGCCTGCGCCGGGCGTGATGTCTCCTCCTGAGCAAGCCGCTGTTCACGTTCCTGAAACGGCCGCACTCTAACCATCACTTTAATACCAGAGTCCACAGGGTCATCCCCACGTGGCGATGTTGCATTAGTCCTTGCCACAAAATTCCCTACAGCGCGGGCCAAACCTTGCTTCCTCGAACCAGGTGACCCAGGTGACGCGGGCGAAGACATTGAAAAAAAAAAGGTGGAAAAGGGGGAGAGAGTGTGTGTGTGAGAGAGTGAAGAGGGAGAGAGGGGGCAAACCTCACCGTGTGAGGGCACGCATGGAAAGGTGGCAGGGGGGTGAGAGGAGGGAGAAGGGAGAAGGGAGAAGGGAGAAGGGAGAAGGGAGAAGGGAGAAGGGAGAAGGGAGAAGGGAGAAGGGAGAAGGGAGAAGGGAGAAGGGAGAAGGGAGAAGGGAGAAGGGAGAAGGGAGAAGGGAGAAGGGAGAAGGGAGAAGGGAGAAGGGAGAAGGGAGAAGGGAGAAGGGAGAAGGGAGAAGGGAGAAGGGAGAAGGGAGAAGGGAGAAGGGGTCAACAGAAAGAGAGAGAAGATGTGTACAGGCAAGGTAGGGGTGTGGGGTGGGCTGTGTGTGATGTATGGGGTGGATTATTTCTGGTTGCGGGGTGCAATTGGTGCCATGTCTCAGGAAAAGAAGACAGTGAAAGACTACGTGGCTTCCATGGAGTGGTCATGTGGGTCCACATAGCAGACAGCACCGATACCGCTGCACAACTGCCAGCAGATGTGCAGGCTGGTGTACCTTGGATGTGTCAGACACATTCGGAACACACGGATGTAGATGCCGCATTCAGCTCCTTCAGAGGATCCATGTGGCAGCGCTGTGTGGGAAAATGTGGCACGAAGGAGAAGCTATCAGGTAGTGGCACAAAGCGCAGATAGGACCACTGGAAGGAGATGGGATGTGTGCACAATCAGGAAACAGAAAAGCTGGATTTAGAGGAGTTTGAAAAATGGGTTTTGGGGCACATTCCTTTTGTACGTACTCTGGAGGCTTGGAAAAGACCACTCGCAAAAGAGTATGAAAGCAAACCAGTGTGAAACGCACACCTCGACCTGTCGGTGAAGTGTGGTTCTGCTCCAACCCGCTCCAGAATGGAATAAGGAAGGTAGTTGGGGACCAGTGGACAATTTCCTTTTAAAGTATGAGCATTGAAAGAAATTGTTTCATATACTAACTATTCTACTGAATAGATGGTATAATAGGGTGCACTAAATGTACCCAAACTTTTTTTTTTTTACTTTATGTGGATTGTTTGTTTCTGATAGTGACGTGACTCGTTTTTTTATGTTTTTTTTTGGAAAAGAAAGTTTCATGTACCCATTAATAAAAGTCCGTGAGGTTACAGCCAGTAAAATTTACCTCTTAAAAATAGCATTATCCTCGTTGGTACGGATTATATGGGCTGACAATAAAAAGGAGATGGATACAGCCAGTACATTTTACCTCTCCATTAAATGTAGCATTATCCATATAAATACAGATTCTGGGCTGACACTCGTTTTAGTGGTTTCGAGCTGCCTGCTCCTAGACCACCTCGACAAAAACCCTGCGGCAGCAAACTCATCAGTAGGAGCAAGGGTTTAAAATATTGAGAGAAACACAAACACGGGTTGGGAGGGATGGGAGGGATGGGGGTGAGGCGGGATGTTTGGACTATAGTTTTATCAAATTGACTTCTTCTTTGTTTTTCCAGGTTTTTTGAAAGAAAGAATAGGTATTCATGCAGGCACCTCCGACTGGCACGTACGATGCCAGCCCAGATTGCAAACAACAAAAAAGAAGCCAATGGGTTACCCGCATTACCTCATCATGAACAGGGGTTACAACTGACGAGCGGTTACACAACCGCTCGTCAGCCGGCGGCCCACCTTCTGCTGAAGAAGGTAAAGGGAAGTTGAAAGTGCACACGCCTCACCTGTGCATCAGCGGAAGCAAGCACTGTACCCCGCGGGTTATCGACCCCAGAGAGCTCTTCATTCCAACGCTGAGCGCACAAGAGTCAAGACAATGGAGCAGTGGGGATCACAACATCTCTGTTGTCGCAGCGTACTGCACGTTCAAGTGCACAATGGAAATTGGCACAACACACCACTCATGTCTTCTCCTTCTCTTCGCACAAGCGACTCCTCATCGCAAGGACCTGGTACAACCCATCATGTGCTTTGCCCTCAGACTGCAGTGCCAGCTTCAACGCAGCAGGAAGCACAGTCCCCAACGGAGGTTTGTACAAGCACTGCCCCCCCTCCCGTGCCGTGTCGCACAGCGCCCAGCTCCGGTACACAGTCTGCCCCATCACAGTCACAAAGCGTTGCTTCCGAGCACCAACATCTCCGTGCTGCACCGAACCCGTCACAAGCCCTGCACCAGACAGCACTGCAGTCCCCAAAAGGCGTTGTGCAAAGCGCACTGCGTTCTCCATGTGTGCAGGTGCTGGCCGGGTCAGGTTCCACCCAACACAGACACGGCTCCCAAGCAGCGTCACCAAGGTCCCACCGTTCTGGTCCAGTGCCACTGTGAGGGTCGTCAGGGCAAGGCTCAGGTTGTGCAGTGCTGAAGGGTCACACTCGTCACCAACGTCAAGATGCACAGTGCCAACAGTTGCCTCAAACGGAAGTGTGGAAGCGTTGCCGTAACCAGACGTACTGTGATGTAAAACTGAACTTGAGTTCGATCTCAAGCTGAGGGAAGCTTCGAACTCACGAACGGATGTCCATTTCGGCACGACAGGTTCTTTGAGGGGAGTCTGCCTTCGTCCCCCAAGTGACAAAGGCCACACACAACACACAAACGTTGTCCCAGACACACCCTTCAAGTCCAGTGCCTCCGCATCCCCAACAACAGCAGAGCAAGACCTGCACTCAGATGTGTACAGGTCAGAGGGGATGGCAACAGCACCAGGCTTGCATGTGCTCTCAAGGCGTGACGCAACGTTCACTGTGTGGCCAAAGTAGTCTGTCCGTCCCGTCAGTGCGTTTTGCTCCACAGTCACAGGGCCTGTGTTCACACCAATGCGCACAGTCAGTCCTCCCCAAAGGGAGCCCTGTTCAGCACAGATTGGTGCATCCTCAAGTAGTGACTCAGGCCAGACAGCTTCACGCAGGAGTTCGTGCACACGCAGACCGAAGTTCACCCCGTCCTGTGTTGATGTGAAGGCAACCATGAAGGAATCACCAAGCGTCTTCACTTCGTACCCACCAAAGGCCTGCATCACCTCACGCATCACAGCGTTGTGGATCTTCAGCCCAGCACGCATCCCTTCAGGTGCATGTTCCCAGATCGATGTTGATGCACGTATGTCTGTGAACACAAGTGTTGCTGCCTCGTTAGCTAGACCAGGTGGTCCCACAGACCTGTGCTCCTGCTGTATCCCGCCCTCCACCTCCATCTCCTCAAACAGCGCGGCAGGGAGGTAGGGCTTGTAGCGGCGCAGGTTCTGCTCCATTGTCTGCAGCGTCTCGTACATCTCCTCAGGCAGCTCTGAGCCACGTGCCGCAAGCATCCGTGCCACACCTTCCACGTCGTACTTTGCGAGCAACGACGCAATCTCCTGCACAGCGTTGATCGTCCGCTCCATTGATGCTTGCTCCTTCAGGACGTCACGTGCGAAACCACGTGTCACGATAAAGTCAATCGAAAACACACACACTGCAGGTAATAGGCGAGGCGAAGGGAACCTTACTGGACAGGGTGGTGCCTCACAGTCAAACTTCTCCTTCAAGTAATACAGCCGTCCGTACTCACCCTCCTGTTCAGGCAACCCGGGGATGTCGAACAGACCAAACCTGAAGCTCTCCTCAACACCAAGCAGCAACAACCACATGACAATGAAACAGACAAGACCCAGACTGTACCGTGCGGGCACCTGCATCACAAGCAGCACGTCGATGATGAGCACAAAGAGAGCCCAATACTCTCTGGTGACTGCCCGTCCACCCAAATCCCACATCAGCATTCCACATGTGATCAAGTACAACGTGCCCACAATTGTCCTCGTTGTCAACGGAACCCTGCACAGCACTGCACAAATCGCAATGCTGAGCCCAAGCAGGACCACTATTGTCCCTGCGAAGAAGATACTGTTCTGTTTTTGTGCTGTAAAATCTTTCACAAGAGAAAATATGGTGGACGACCAACCCACACAGGCAAAGATGAAGAACTGTGTGCGCATCTCCTTCTTTTTCCTGCTCAGTGTCCCGTCCAAGGAGAGCACGCCATTGAGACACTGCATCCCCATCTCCCCTCCCGTCAGGTACCTGTGTTCTTGTGGAGGGGTGGTTGGAAGTAAAGATATCCACAGAAGGCTGCCCATACGGTACTTTGTACACACTGCACACAGAAAAGACAGCAGGGAAGTGAACACTCTTTAGTGCCGTGTCTGTGCCTTACAGAAAAGGGGTACAAAGTAAGAACCGTTCGGAGCACACGGGATGTAGATGCCGCATTCAGCTCATTCAGAGGATCTATGTGGCATCGCTGTGTCGGAAAATGTGGCACCAAGGAGAAGCTATCAGGTAGTGGCACAAAGCGCAGATAGGACCACTGGAAGGAGATGGGATATGTGCACAATCAGGAAACAGAAAAACTGGATTTAGAGGAGTTTGAATTCCTTTTGTACGTAAACACCTCTGGAGGCTTGGAAAAGACCACTCGCAAAAGAGTATGAAAGCAAACCAGTGAACACATCCGGCATCCCTTTTACTCAAAGAGTGCCGTCTTTTCCAAAGCCTTTCACACCTGCAGCACATGAAATGAAAGAGCAGCTGAAACGTGCTAAAAGGCGGCTTGGTCGAGCTCATATGCAAAGGGTGGGACGGTGAGTGAATGAAAGACCCCTCGCTGCTCTAATATTTCGTCGTTTGTTGATTGCATTTAACGACTTTTTTATGTATCAGAGTGTTGTTGATGTCAAGTAATCATTGGATCGGTGTGGTGCCTCTTGACAGAATCTCTCCCTTGAGGGGAAATGCAAACACGATCCCTTTTTTTCCAGTAGTTGCTGCCCGACAAAAAAGGGGACAGCACAAAGACGCTACAACACACAACTGAGTCCGCTGGGATGTGGCGGCGGTGAACGAGCAGTGTGCGAAGCACTTGCTTACGACGAGTTCAAAATGATGATGTTTTTGAACCCAAGAATCCATCACCCAACGTCAATGCAGAAACCAACGCATGAATGGAGAACCTGTTGTCAAGTATGCGCTGGCGGCTCGCGCACTGGAAGAAATTAGTTGTCGCTGAAGAGTTGAAAACCCAGGAATTCGTGCAGAAGAACAGGATGAAAGAAAGATAGCGCAGCCGACAAACCACTACCCAAGGCAAATATGCAGAACAGAAGACTCATGGACTCGGTGAGGATGTGAAGAACAGCGACGAGGTGTTTTGCTTTACCATGCACCATGCACAAAAGCGGTGTCCTTCTTCGTGTACCATGCCAACCACTGCAATGGCAAAAGGCACATTTGAGTTGAAGTACAAACGGCTCGGCGGACGCAACTGCCGCAGAACAAGAAAAGAGTCGCCTTCACCCACACCTTTGCGTGCCCCCTGCACAGAGACGTACTGAGGCTGTGAAAGCAAGGTTTGCAAGATGAACCTCAGCGTATCACTTACTTAGTCACCTTGACGAAGAAAAGAATGAAAAGCAATGGGTCAGGGATGGGGGTTTCGTGTTAAAGTAAAGACAATGTACTCACCCCCCGGCAACGCAGTTGGGTTAGAAATGCGGTTTGGTGAATTCAATACTACGCCGAAGACACTGCAAAGCATGAGGGTGAGGATGGGGGTGAGGGTGAGCAAACGTAGGGCGGGGCTAGATAGTAAGATACCCCCTGAGGTCCTCCCCTCCTGCTGTCAAAGGAAGCCACTCCACGCGTCCTTTCGCCGTACGGTGTGTACAGCACATCCTGTTCAGAGGTGTTAGAATTGCTGAACAAATAACAATACGTCGCGTGGTGCATACAGGCAAGCAATCTGGATTATTTTCACTCATACAACAAAGGCGGCAGACAGCGCCTTACAACGTACAACAAATACCCGGTGTTCTTGCAAAAGGTGGTAGAGAAAATCGCTGTGGTGGCCGTTATGCGTGACTCCTTGCAGATGTGGAGCAGGCGATCCTGTGCGCGGTAGGGCAGTCTAGTAGTGAAGGGCCATCACAGCAAGCAAAAGTGCGTTCAAGGTACAGCACAACGAGGGTGTGCACATTGCAACAATCGTGCCGTGCTGCTGGCACCAACAGGAGATCTGTCGAAAAACAAAACCATCCAAAGTCTCGAGTCTGGTATGCAGGGAGTCTACGATAATAGACGAGAGAGAGGGTAGGGCACCTCATCGGACGACACCACTCAGGTCACCTCAAAGCCAAGGTCCAGCCCGCGTCGCCAGTCCTGCTGCTCGTCCGCTTCAGCCCTTCGTCTGTGTACCCCCTGCCACAGAGCTGTTTGCTGTGCTGCGGAGGTTTGCGTGGTGTGCAAAGTCGTCACGCCCCATGGTGTTCGTCCCGTAGAGTGCGTGCTCGTGGTCCAGGAGCGCTTGGCGGTTGTCCTTCAGGGGACACACCTTGGGGCGTACGTGCAGGACACGGCCGTACGCCTGGCGCAGGGTGAGGTTCTCGAGCTGCATGAGTGCTGCGATGACGATGGTGACGGATCTGTTCTGCCCAGCAGCGCAGTGGACAAGAACCTTGCGCGTGTCGGAGGCAAGCACCGCACCTATGAGGCTCGTTGCCTCAGGGAAGACACGCGCAATGCCACGGTCGAGACCAAAGTCTGCAACATGCAGGTTCGTGTACGCGAAGTCTGTGTGGTAGTTCGGCACGTCGTCCGCAACGTTGAGCACATCCGTCACACCCAGCGCACGCATCTGCTCGCCCTGCTGGGCGTCCGCACCCGACCCGAGGTACAGCTTCCCCGCAAGCACCTCAGATGCACACCACCCACGCCGACGTGCAAAGGCTGCGTCAAGCTCACGCTGCAGTGCGCTCACACCGCCATCCTCTCCATCGGACGCCATGTGTATAACTTTGCGAGGAACACTCTGCAGGGAATTCGGGAAAAGGGGAGACAAAGGTGAAGGGTGGACAGAGATTCAAGCTGCTGATAAAATCGGATAGGGGGAGCTTTGCTTTTGAAAGTTTTGTTGTATTGGTGGACATCAGAGGATGGTGTTTGTTTTCCCATTATCGCCAAAACAAAGTAGAGTTGAAATACAAAGCCCTCTCGTGAGTACAGTGTATGGTACATGACCAGCTAAACACATCTGGACATGTGAAAGATGCACCCAAGCCGCAGCTCACTGTGCTTAGCCATCCTTCAAATAATCTCACGGCACACGTACCTCAGTTGAAATGATACAAAAAAAAAAAAACCTACTTGGTACTCCTGATAACCCCATTTTGCGTACTTGTTGCGTACTTGTTGCGCACTTTGTGCACGAAAAAAAAAAAAATACAGGAATACCCTATATTGCGTACTTGTTGCGTACTTGGTATTTTTTATTTCAGGAGCACCACCCTTTTTTGTTCTGGTAAAGACTAGGAATAGCCTTTGCGCACCCTCATGTTAATAAGGGCGTGTTGAGAAAGAAGAAAGAAAAAAGAAAAAAAGCTAGTTTCATATACTTTCAAAAAAAAAAAAGAGAAAGTACCAGGGTTCTATACAGCATTCCGCCCACGAGGAGCTGGCTCGGTCAGAATCGGTTTGACTCGGTCAGCCCAAAAAAAAATTTTCCCCCTCCACAGGGAATTATATATCATACATTCCATGGTTCTCCGTATAGAAAAGCCTGTTTCTGGAGCCACTTTAAAGTGATAAAAAATCCGCCAAAAAAATGTTGCGACCCCGGAATTTTTTCAGATCGATCCGGAAATTCACTGCCGCCCATTTTCGGGGGTCAACAATTCACGACTTAGGTCGTAAATGCAACTGTCCGTGGACACATGGATTTTATAAAAATTTTCCCCCGATTTTTTCCCCGATTTTTATTTATTTGGAAAGATCGGTTACGAAAACGTTCAATTCTGGGGTCGCACGATTTTTTTTATGCCTCTGTGGCTGGTTAGGTGATTTTTGGCTGTGGGACCCCCTTTGGGAACATTTCTATGCAGGTTTCTTAAGGACTTCCTTAAGAAAACCTCCTCTTTGGGTCGCCACACAGTGGCGCCGGAAACACACTCCACGGTATGCAACTTTTTGTGGAGCCAACCCCTTTTTTCACGTTTCTATACAGGTTTCTTAAGGACTTCCTTAAGAAAACCTCCTATTTGGGTAGCAACACAGTAGCGTCTCTAAATTGGATTTTCTTTGAAGAAAGTTTTCGATTTTTTTTTCTTTGGAATTATTTTTTACAAATCTTTCAATTCCGACCATTTTTTTATCCCGGAAACACACTCCACGGTACGCAACTTTTAGTGGAGCCGACCCCCTTTTCTGCACTGAAATTCCTATGCATTACTGTATACACACCCATGGAGCCACTTTAAATTGACTTCTACTCCACGAAAGTGGTCGATTTTTTTTTATGGTGAAAAGCGGGGAGCTCGGAAATTCACTGCCGCTGGTTTTCAGGGGGGAAAAATTACATGCCACACACCCACCTCACCGAGAGCCAAAACAGAAATACGCTCACCTTGATATTTTTTTTTGGAAAAAATATTTTTATTTCTGGATTTTTATTTCTTTGGATCCGGCCGTTTCGAAACGTTCAATTGCGGGGTCGGAGGATCAAAAATATGCATCTCACATTTCTGAGTGCAAAATATGAAAAAGTATACGGAGAACCATGGAATGTATGATATAGGTTTTGGGGTTTTTCGCTGAAACTCGGTCGAGCCCGGGTCCCCAACCTAGCTCAAGTTGGGGGCCTCCGGCGGAATGTGAGAATTCCTCGGTTATCCAACTGCGGAGTTCGGCACTTCATTGAAGCAATTCGTGCACCAGGCACAAGTGGTACACGAATTGTCTGTAGCCTCAGTACATTTATAACAAAGAAAGGGCGGTCACGGCACCCAAAGCGAAGCCACGGTACGCAACATTTCTAAAAAAAAGTTGACACAAAACGGCACTGTCGCTGGTAATTGTGGTCAGCTTCCGTAATTTTACTCCCCTGTTTTTCTAAAACGAAAGTTTCTGGCGAAGCCACGGTACGCAACATTTCTAAAAATTGCGCTTAAAATTGCACATTTTTACTGCAAAAGTATATCATGGGAAGGGTGGGTTGCAATCTTGCGCCGCAGGCGCACGGTACGCTACTTTTATTATTTCGCCATGCTGCATGCTTCCTTTTCCTTCGGCGTTTGACCAATTGAGTCGCGTTCTGGCTGTGACGGGGTCACTTTGTTCATGAGGCCATTTCTGGTCACTCTCAGAGGCTCGTGGGAGGTACCAAAATTTCCACCCCAAGATTTGGAAAAAAAATCTGAGATTTATAAAAAAAAAAAAAAAAAAACGGCTGACCGAGTCAACGTCTGACTCGGTCAGACCGACCGAGTGACCGGGCCTATATAGAACCCTGAAGTACACTCAATGATTCGCCTACTACATAGGTAGAGTTCATCCTCAACCTGAGCAGCTTTTATGGAAAAAGTAACCTGGTGCTTTGGGTGCTGATGCGCCTGGTGTGATCGACGACGATTTTTCGTCTGTGTATTCAGCAACTACGAGCTGGAACACGCCGCGTCTGCCTGGGTTATCGAGCCTACGCCCAACAACGCTGTCGAGCAGATGGTGCTGGACGAAGAGGGGTCTGAGGACGACAGCCCCCTACCCCTTCTTGAACGTTTCAGGTGCAGTGGTTCTGGCAGCGTAAAAGCGTTGTCGCGTACCTGCAGAAGAGCAGAGTGCTGGACGCGTTGTAGATTATTTCTACAGGGTGGAGTTCCAGGAGGGGATCCCCCCATATCCACAGCACACCCCCGCTGTTTTTTCGATAGCAATTACTTGATTTTTTTCCCCTCCTTTTTTTGAAAATTTTGACACCACCGCGAACGGGCAATCCACGTGACCCGCTCTCCCCTGTTTTTTTGTTTGTTTGTTCGCTTGTTTTCCCCAGTCAGGAGACCTACCAAGAGGCGTGACTCTGGGCTGACAACACGGGGGTCCTTGTTTTGAGAAATGGAAGTGAGTTGGGATATGGTCTGTCTTGTTTTCCCCCCCTGTTCTTTCTTCTTTTTTTAAACGTGGTTGGAATGGTCGTGACACCCGAGGATGAACACACCACACTACACACGTCTGTGTGATGTTGGGGCCACCCCATGGCATTTCCTTTGCTCGGCCAGTCAGGTGGCGGCGGCAGCACTGTTTCGCGTCTCAATTATAGTAGTTCTAGTGTCTCTGCGAAGCCCCTCTCCGCCATCGGAAGCACAGTGTATATGCCCGGGGTGTTGTGCTGCGCCATGACGGCGTTAAACACCGAAGGAAGCACGCTCCCTGCAGGTGCCTCGTACAGACACAGCCCACCACCAAGCACAGCCTCGTCGCACAGTGCCCAGCTGCGCTGCACACTCTGTCCCACCACAGTCACAAAGCGTTGTGTACGTGCAGCAACAGTTCCTTGATTCACTGGACCTGTCGCAAGCCCTGCCCCGGCCAGCGCGTCAATCCCCAAAATGCGTTGTGCAAAGCGCACTGCGTTCTCCATGTGTGCAGGTGCTGGCCGGGTCAGGTTCCACCCAACGCAGACGCGGTTGCCAAGGAGCGACACCAAGGTGCCACGACTCTGGTCCAGCGAGACTGTGAGCGTCGCGAGTCGTGCGCTGAGTAACTGCAGGGCTGTGCCACCCACCTCACCAAGGCCAAACTGCACCTGGCCGACGGTCGCCTCAGAAGTCTTCGTGGGCAAGGAGCAAGGTGCCACACGTAGCAACGACGACATGCTACTACCACTGCTGGTGCCGAACGACTCGCTGATGTTGTCCCTCGGCTTCTCGCTCTGTGGTATCGGTGCTCCAAGTTCACTGTACTTCCTTCCCGCAAGCGACAAAGGCCACACACACTGCACAAACGTTGTCCCAGACACACCCTTCAAGTCCAGTGCCTCCGCATCCCCAACAACAGCAGAGCAAGACCCGCACTCAGATGTGTACAGGTCAGAAGGCACAGCCACAGCACCAGGCTTGCATGTGCTCTCAAGGCGTGACGCAACGTTCACTGTGTGGCCAAAGTAGTCTGTCCGTCCCGTCAATGTGGCTTGTTCCACAGTCACAGGTCCTGTGTTCACACCAATGCGCACAGTCAGTCCTCCCCAAAGGGAGCCCTGTTCAGCACAGATTGGTGCATCCTCAAGTAGTGACTCAGGCCAGACAGCTTCACGCAGGAGTTCGTGCACACGCAGACCGAAGTTCACCCCGTCCTGTGTTGATGTGAAGGCAATCATAAAAGCGTCGCCGATGGTCTTCACTTCGTACCCACCAAAGGCCTGCATCACCTCACGCATCACAGAGTTGTGGATCTTCAGACCAGCACGCATTCCTTCGGGTGCATGTTCCCAGATCCATGTTGAAGAACGGATGTCTGTGAACACAATTGTTGCTGTCTCACTGAGAACGCCTGGTGGTGCCACAGAACGGCGCTTTGACTCGCCACATTCGTCCACCTCCATCTCCTCAAACAGCGCAGCAGGGAGGTACGGCCGGTACATGCGCAGGTTCTGCTCCATTGTCTGCAGCGTCTCGTACATCTGCTCGGGGAGCTCCGCCTCACGCATCTTGAGCATGCGTGCCACACCGTCGACGTCGTACATTGCGAGCAACGACGCAATCTCCTGCACTGCCTCTATCGTCTTCTGCATTGCTGTTTGCTCCACCAGGACGTCACGAGCGAAACCACGTGTCACGATAAAGTCCAGCGTGAACACGGAGATGGACGTGACAATAAACTCCAATGACAACGCAGGCACTGCACAGGGGAGGCTGTCGCAGCTGTACATCCGCTCGGCAAGCTCCCTCCTGTTTTCTTGCGACACTGTGCCAGGCAGGTCCCAAATCCCAAACCTGAACCCCTTCTCTAGGCCCATGAGAAAGAGCCAGAACACTGTACAGCATACGAGCAAGAGACTGTACCTCGTGGGCACTTCCATGACCAACATCAAATCCACAACGACAACAAGCAACGGCCACGTTGTGGAGGGGCCCTTCGAGAACGCGACCAGGTCTGTCAGGTACAGCGCGAAGGCGTTTGTGTAGCTCGCTGCGACGATGACTCGGTTGGAGAGCGCGCGCTTCGAGAGGACGACGTACATAGAGACAACCGCGGTCAAGGCAAACACTGTCTGCCCGATGACCGAGAGGAACTGCCCTTGCAGGTATTCCTTCATTGCCATACTGCCTACCAGGCACGTGGCGAGAGAGGCCGCATGCAGATAGAAGAAGACGGCACGCTTCTTACGCTCCTTCTTTGGCAACGTCCCGTCCAGCGTCAACGCTGCTTCGAGGCAGCCCATTGCTGACCCACGGCACCTACCTCCCAATGAAGCAGAAGCACCTAGCAATAAAAATGCCACAGAAGGCAGATGGCACAGATGTACTCTTCAGAATAGTGAATAAAAAAACAAAGGTAATAATAGAGAGAAAGGGAAGGGAGGGAGAGGGAGAGGGAGAGGGGGTACTGTGGATGGTGGATGTGTGGAGGCGCGGGGGAAAAAATGGCAGTCAAAAAAAAATTGTGTGTTTGTCGTACTTTTTGTAGTGTGTTCTCAACGGGGAGAGGCCCTCTGGGAGGGTATGGGGTATGGGGGAGGGTGATGAAAAAAAAAGAGTACTGTATTTCGTACAAATTATCGACTGTACGAGTGTTCCACCTTTTTTCAGGATTTTTCAGTGACCTTGCAGTGACCTTTTTTACGGTCGATTATTTGTACGAATACGGTAGTTGAAATGTGCTAAAAACGCAGCTCAGTCGAGCTCATGCAAAGGATGGGAAGTGGGTGGTCCGTACCGTAAGAGAACGGAGGCGGGTTCACAACCACAAGGAAAAGAAACACTGCACAGCGATTCCCCTTCCGTACCTGCCCAAGGTTAGTACGAGGTTGTGCGGGGGAATGCTGTGCAGCTACGATATAGTCTGGTATATAGATCTGGTTTGGTCGACCACCTGTCTCTTCACACATAGTACACACTGACTTCTTTCGCTTCGTAAACGGTCACATGATAACAGAACAGGTCTAAAGCCACATGGCTTTTCCTCACAGGATCCACAATGGTGATATGTAAGAAGACATACAGTACATCCATTTCGAGGTTTGCATCTGAAAAAAAGAAAAAAACGTGGTTAGGTGAAAGTTGGCCCCCTTCACTACCCCCCGAAAGCGATTATCTGATCGATAATGATAGGTGAAGACTTACTGGGGTGGCTGAAGGGGGGTGATTCGCACTTCTTGCGTACTTTTGTGCCCCGTCCCATTTCATACACATCACTTAATGTTTCTCGACCCCCGTCGGCTCCTCTTTGTAGTCTGCATCTCTGTGGGGAGCCAGATGAAGTCGTCAGGGAAGATCCGCACGACTTCATGCAACAATCCTTCGTCCGCCATCGCCTGGACACCTGCATGCTTGAGCGCCGAGAGCTGCGTGGGGTCGCGCACTGCCTTTACCCAGCCTTCATCACCCTCCTCCTCCTCTTCCTCCTCCTGCTCTTCCTGTTCCCACTCACGCTTCAGCCTTGCTGCGGTTGTGGCTGATTTGATGAGTAAAGCAGCATCGTTGCGCATGTCTTCTGGTGCGAATTGCAGTGCAGAGGGGGAGAAGGAGAGGGCAGCCTCAACCACAGCACGGCACTGAAGACGTGGGGAGAGGTGTTTGTACGCTGCCGGGTGACGCGCGACGCACTCCGTTGCGAGCGCCGCATCGTCACGCAGCGCGTCGGACGCATACTTCAGCACCGCAGGGTTGTCCGCCACCGCTGCCGCCACTATCGCATGTGTGTCGCGCAGCGTGTCGCTCGCATACCGCAAAGAGAAGCCGTCCCTTGCGACAGCACGCTTCACTACCTCGGCATCCGCCTGCATCTCCTTGGGGGCGTACTGCAGCGCATGGTCGGCAGCACGTGCCACAGACAGCACCTTGAGAAAGAATGCTTTGTTCATAAGAGACGGTGGCACCACTTCAAGCAAGGCAGCGTCCTCCGCCACTGCGGCTAGGGCAAGGTCTTCGTATGCACGCAGAGTGGTGGGAACGTCACGGAAGGTGTCCGGATCATGCGCTATCGCAGCACGGACACATGCAGGAGCGTGCTTCATCCATGCAGGAAACGACCGGAAGTTCTCCCCACCCCCAAGCCGTGCCTCGCAGTACCCGTACAGGTCGAACCCCACCTCCACCCGCGAGCCACCCTGCAGAGGCAGCGCATCGTCGTCATGGTCTGTGCACAGCTCACATCCGTCCACACACACCGACAAGAACGCATCCCCCTCGCGGACCCCCGCAAAGAACGCACCCCCCGCGTCCTTCAGAAGCGTGCCAAAGGATGGCGGGTCCTGGTACGTCACCAGCACCTCCTCCTCTGTGTCGTGGTGGACGAAGACGACGTCCATATGGGAAAGCAGACCAGAGTGTGTGTGAGGGACAGAGGTGCTGGAGTGGGGTGGGGAAGTGTATTATGTATGGCAATTATCACAATACGGTCACTGGGGAGGGGTCATTTGAGTACAAAATGTGAAGCACGGTAAATGGCAAGAACTGAGAAACAGGTACTAAAAAAGACTCATGTGTAGGCACCAGAGTTTTTTTTTTAGGGAGGGTGAGGGGGGGGGGGGGGTTTCACCCCCTCTCACGATTTTTTTTTTGAGTTTTTAGGGGGGGGTGAGCAAAAATTTTGGGTGGTTTTTGGGATTTTTGAGTTTTTTGGGGTGAGCACTCACTAGGTTCCCACTCCACGGTTTTCGCGTCCTTTTTTAAAAAAGTGCGTTTCGCAAAGTGAGAACCTCCTTAACCTTTTTTTCTAACCCACACACAGACATTGCAGAGTAATTAGAAGGAGATTTTTTATATTTTTTTTTTGAATAGATAAACATACAATGCAACGAGGCCGAGTCGGCCTCGCCAAGGCCTGAAAATAAATACTCAGGCGTGCCTGAGGCGTACTCGGGATTAGTTACGTTTAAGTACGCCTCAGGCACGCCTGGGTATATTTATATTTCTTACCAGTATTTTGGTCAGGAACAAAAAAGTATTTCCCCCCAAATTTTGTGGTTTTCGATTCAGAGGTAGCAAAATCTTTCAAATGCGGGGTCGCACGATGAAAAATGCGCCTCTGGGCCGAGCGAGTCGAAAAAATGAAAAGGGTTCGCTAAGCTTTGGTGCTGATGATATATATTTTGGTGGTACCTTCGGGTATTTCATTGATTCAAGAATCGTTGTAAACAAATCTCGGGGGTGCTTTTCGACTGGGTCCCTTCGGGGCCCAACTTGATGCAAGACGGAAGAGGCTCATACAAGGCTGGACCCTCTAACACTAGAGAGATCCCATCGAGATCCCAGAATTTTACACAGGCCTCCTTGATCCACAGACCACAGCTCTATTTTTAGTACAACTATGGGGTGACCAAAGGACTTTTTTATACTTTTTTATACCTTTTTATACCCGAGGTATGACTCATCTTCTGCGAAGCCTCTTTTTAGGAGGCAGTTTACTGTAAGCAGTAACCATGATATTTTTCCACTAAAAATATATTGCGCCGCAATTTTCTCAGCAGGACACCGAAAGTTGATTTCAGCACATTTCAGGGGCGGAGGAAATACATGGCATGCCTTAGAAACGTGGTGACCTGTGCATAATAATTTTACATATCAGCAGAAATATGAAACCGAGTATACTTTCCCCTGGTTTTTGGTACAAACTTAAAGTCACGCATTTTTTGCTAAAAAAATTGTCCGACCCCGGAATTTTTTCAGATCGCTCCGGAAATGCATCAGAGGCCCTTTTTGCGGGGGGGAAATACACACCAGGCGCCTGAAACGCAATTATACGTTGATATATACTCAGGCGTGCCTGAGGCGTACTTAAACGTAACTAATCCCGAGTACGCCTCAGGCACGCCTCAGTGACGCCTCAGGCACGCCTCAGATATATTTTCCAGATACGAGTATTTTCAGGCGTACCCGGCCTCGTTGCATTGTATGGATAAAAGAAATAAATCTCGTTTTATTTAAAACAAAAGGCACTCCGTATCCGAAACAGGGGGGATGTCTGGGACAAAAACAGATTTCTATTAAGCACGCGAAAATGTTTTTGACCACTTCACCCCCCCCTAAAGTCAAAAAAACCGATTCCTAAAAAAATCTCTGCCAAGTAGGCACTAAAAAATAATAAAACTAAACCCGTAAGGGTAGTTGTGTAACAGTACATCAAAGAAGGGTTCCTGAGGTGGATACGGAATTGTCGGCACCCTCTGCATGGAGAGGCCAGGCCTGATGTGCAACCACGTTGTACAGCTTCATGCGGACGGGTGTGAGCATGTCCACCACCGCCAGAGGGAGGCTGGCTTCGGACAGAAGGCTCTCGTAGAGACAGCTCGACACACGCCGTGCACCTACACTTTGCACCATGTTCACAGCCTCGTCGCACAGCGTCCAGCTGCGCTGCACACTCTGTCCCACCACAGTCACAAAGCGTTGTGTGCGTGCACCAACATCTCCGTGCTGCACAGGGCCACTCACAAGACCCGCCCCGTCCAGCGCGTCAATCGCCAAAATGCGTTGTGCAAAGCGGATCGCGTTCTCCATGTGTGCAGGTGCTGGCCGGGTCAGGTTCCACCCAACGCAGACGCGGTTGCCAAGGAGCGACACCAAGGTGCCACGACTCTGGTCCAGCGACACTGTGAGCGTCGCGAGTCGTGCGCTGATGCTGCGCAGCACAGCGTCGCTGTCGTCGCCAGTGTACACCTCGATCGTGCCCACAGTTGCAGTGAGGACCTTTGCAACGTCTCCACCCAGCAGCACACTCGAGTCGCGTGAAGGTAGCATATCGCTTTCAGAACCAAAGCGGCAGTCCGGTGACTTCAGTGCACTGCACCTCCGCACGACTACAAGGGGTGTGTGCTTCCGTCCCGCAAGCGACAAAGGCCACACACACTGCACAAACGTTGTCCCAGACACACCCTTCAAGTCCAGTGCCTCCGCATCCCCAACAACAGCAGAGCAAGACCTGCACTCAGATGTGTACAGGTCAGAAGGCACAGCCACAGCACCAGGCTTGCATGTGCTCTCAAGGCGTGACGCAACGTTCACTGTGTGGCCAAAGTAGTCTGTCCGTCCCGTCAGTGCGTTTTGCTCCACAGTCACAGGGCCTGTGTTCACACCAATGCGCACAGTCAGTCCTCCCCAAAGGGAGCCCTGTTCAGCACAGATTGGTGCATCCTCAAGTAGCGAATCAGGCCAGACAGCTTCACGCAGGAGTTCGTGCGCACGCAGACCGAAGTTCACCCCGTCCTGTGTTGATGTGAAGGCAATCATAAAAGCGTCGCCGATGGTCTTCACTTCGTACCCACCAAAGGCCTGCATCACCTCACGCATCACAGAGTTGTGGATCTTCAGCCCAGCACGCATCCCTTCAGGTGCATGTTCCCAGATCGTGGTCGAGGAACGGATGTCTGTAAAGACAACCGTCGCCACGCCATTGTCAACGCCTGGTGGTGCCACAGAACGGCGCTTTGACTCGCATTCCTCCATCTCCTCAAACAGCGCAGCAGGGAGGTAGGGCCGGTACATGCGCAGGTTCTCCTCCATTGTCTGCAGCGTCTCGTACATCTCCTCAGGCAGCTCTGAGCCACGTGCCGCAAGCATCCGCGCCACACCTTCCACGTCGTACTTTGCGAGCAACGACGCAATCTCCTGCACAGCGTTGATCGTCCGCTCCATTGATGCTTGCTCCTTCAGGACGTCACTCGCGAAACCACGCGTGAAGACAAAGTCGAGCACGAAAACAGCTATGGCTGTGGTGGTACCTAGGGGTGGGAACTTGACGGGGCAGGGCAGCGTGGCACAGTCTGTGAACGCTGCGAAGTACTCTTCACGCCCGTGTTCACCACCTTGGGGAAGCGTCCCTGGCATGTCGAGGAGACCAAACCTGAAGCTTTCTTCAACTGCAAGAACAATAATCCATATCACCGTCATGCACACGACGAACACACTGTAGCGTGGGTCCACCTGCATCACCAGAAGCATGTCGATGGTGATAACCATCAGTGGCCACTGCATCAGTTTGACTGTCCGACCTGTCATATCCCACACCAAGAAGACAACACTCTGCGTCAGCAGCACACCCACAATGAGTCTTCTTGTCAGCGGGCGCTTCAACAGGATCGTCACAGCACCACACGCCAACGCACCCATAAACACTAACATTGTAATCAGGTTCAACGGCACCATCTTGTAGTACGGCAACGCTGTCATCATCGCAAGCAGCGCACTCAAGCCTGCCACGGTGGTGTACGTAAGGAACACTTTACGTTGCTTCACCTCCTTCGCCGGCAACGTCCCGTCCACTGTCAGGGCAGACGCAAGCCATCGCATTTCAAAACCCCAAACACTTCGACAGAATCAGGGCCTTGCTTCTTGTATCCGACAACAACAACGCTGCACCTCCACCACAGGACAGCCGTGCAAAGGCTTCGATGTATGCCTGCTCTGGTGTGTAGGCTTGGGATGTGGACTCTGTTAAAGGGTTTGGTGTTCAGGGGGGCTCAAGGGATACAAAGGGTGTTGGAGGTTGCGAAGACCTTGCTACCTTGCACAACGGCAGACAGGTGGGTGTTGGAAAACACATCTTGAAACACACTCTTGATAGTACAACAGGCTACACACGGAAGCAGCCACATGGTTTTTCTCACAGGATCCACAACGGGAGCATGAACGCCTCATCTGTATGTAGTGCCGTGGTGTCAACCCTAAGATAGGGATGGAAGGCAACGACGCGATACGAACGGCTCCTTGCGAGATTGGCCTATTTCCCCACACATCCCTTGCTTGTCTTGCTTCAAAAACCCCCTCTCTTTTATTATTATTATTTGGCTTTTGGGTGAGAGACACCGAAAGGTGTCGGTTCTGTGGAATCACTGAACTACCCATCTCCTGTATCACACTGTTTGATTCTTCTTTCTCTGCTGACTGCAGGAAAGTTTTGTGTTGAAAAATAAAGGGCAAGTCAAGCACCGGTAGACTCTGGTAGAGACCGGGTAAAGTAGAAAACAATCCCTCCCCCCCTGACCCCACACCCCTGAGGGCCACCCCCGTCCACGCTAAGGCCTGGTGACAAACAGAACAAAAAAGTCACAAAAAAAGTACCCTACTGTGCTGCGTGTCAATTACCCTGATAGTATCAAAAATGTACCACACCGGTCATATGAACACTGCACCTTCTGCATGTCGGTCTCGACTGCAAAGGCTTCAAACAGGCGTTATCCTCGTGCCAGGGCTATACGCAGAAGCCCACCCTTGACTGTCGGGGACGCACATTCAACGGGATTTAACAAGGACAACCCTGTGCAGCTTCTTCAAAAGCTGCTGCAGACACATCGCCTTCCAGGCAGTCGAGGTCACTCTCAACCACACGGCACTGAAGACGTGGGGAGAGGTGTTTGTACGCTGCCGGGTGACGCGCGACGCACTCCGTTGCGAGCGCCGCATCGCGGCGCTCCTTCGGCATCTCCTTGCTGGTCTCCAGCTTCTTCATGTACGCCCTCGTCATGCAGCACTACACGAGCCTGCGGCACCTAAAATCGTGGTCTGTGCACTGCTCTCATGTGGGCAGAGATTTATCGGCACCCTCTGCATGGAGAGGCCAGGCCTGATGTGCAACCACGTTGTACACCTTCATGCGGACGGGTGTGAGCATGTCTACCACCGCAAGAGGGAGGCTGGCTTCGGACAGAAGGCTCTCGTAGAGACAGCTCGACACACGCCGTGCACCTACACCTTGCACCATGTTCACAGCCTCGTCGCACAGCGTCCAGCTGCGCTGCACACTCTGTCCCACCACAGTCACAAAGCGTTGTGTGCGTGCACCAACATCTCCGTGCTGCACAGGGCCACTCACAAGACCCGCCCCGTCCAGCGCGTCAATCCCCAAAATGCGTTGTGCAAAGCGCACTGCGTTCTCCATGTGTGCAGGTGCTGGGCGGGTCAGGTTCCACCCAACGCAGACGCGGTTGCTAAGGAGTGACACCAAGGTGCCACGACTCTGGTCCAGCGAGACTGTGAGCGTCGCGAGGCGTGCGCTGATGCTGCGCAGCACAGCGTCACTGTCGTCGCCAGTGTACACCTCGATCGTGCCCACAGTTGCAGTGAGGACCTTTGCAGTAATGTCCACAGTACGCAGCATACACGAGCTATACGAAGATGCGGTGTTACTTTCGGAGGCACGCCTCTGCAAGATAGCATCAAGGGGACTGTGCTTGCGACCCGCAAGCGACAAAGGCCACACACACTGCACAAACGTTGTCCCAGACACACCCTTCAAGTCCAGTGTCTCCGCATCCCCAACAACAGCAGAGCAAGACCTGCACTCAGATGTGTACAGGTCAGAGGGGATGGCAACAGCACCAGGCTTGCATGTGCTCTCAAGGCGTGACGCAACGTTCACTGTGTGTCCAAAGTAGTCTGTCCGTCCCGTCAGTGCGTTCTCCTCCACAGTCACAGGTCCTGTGTTCACACCAATGCGCACAGTCAGTCCTCCCCAAAGGGAGCCCTGTTCAGCACAGATTGGTGCATCCTCAAGTAGCGAATCAGGCCAGACAGCTTCACGCAAGCATTCCTGCACACGCAGACCGAAGTTCACCCCGTCCTGTGCTGATGTGAAGGCAATCATAAAAGCGTCGCCGATTGTCTTCACTTCGTACCCACCAAAGGCCTGCATCACCTCACGCATCACAGAGTTGTGGATCTTCAGCCCAGCACGCATCCCTTCAGGTGCATGTTCCCAAATCGTCGTCGAAGAACGGATGTCTGTGAACACAATTGTTGCTGTCTCACTGAGAACGCCTGGTGGTGCCACAGAACGGCGCTTTGACTCGCCACATTCGTCCACCTCCATCTCGTCAAACAGCGCAGCAGGGAGGTAGGGCCGGTACATGCGCAGGTTCTGCTCCATTGTCTGCAGCGTCTCGTACATCTCCTCAGGCAGCTCTGAGCCACGTGCCGCAAGCATCCGTGCCACACCTTCCACGTCGTACTTTGCGAGCAACGACGCAATCTCCTGCACAGCGTTGATCGTCCGCTCCATTGATGCTTGCTCCTTCAGGACGTCACGTGCGAAACCACGTGTCACCAAAAAGTCGAGCACGAAAACAGCTAGGGCTGTGGTGGTACCTAGGGGTGGGAACTTGACGGGGCAGGGCAGCGTGGCACAGTCTGTGAGAGATGTGAAGTACTCTCTGCGCCCGTTCTCGCCACCTTGGGGAAGCATTCCAGGCATGTCGAGGAGGCCAAACCTGAAGCTTTCTTCAACTGCGAGAACAATAATCCATATCACCGTCATGCACACGACGAACACACTGTAGCGTGGGTCCACCTGCATCACCAGAAGCATGTCGATGGTGATAACCATCAGTGGCCACTGCATCAGGTTGACTGTCCGACCTGTCAAATCCCACATCAAGAAGACAACACTCTGCGTCAGCAGCACACCCAGAACGATCCTTCTTGTCAGCGGGCGCTTCAACAGGATCGTCACAGCACCACACGCCCATGTGATAATGATAAGGACCATTGACAGCATGTCCACCGGCACCGTCTCGAAATAGGGTAGCAGCGTCATCATCCCAAACAGCCCAAAGCAACATGAAACGGTGGTGAACGCAAGGAACACTTTACGTTGCTTCACCTCCTTCGCCGGCAACGTCCCGTCCACTGTCAGAGCAGACGCAAGCCATCGCATTTCAAAACCCCAAACACTTCGACAGAATCGGGACCTTGCTTCTTGTATCTGACAACAACAACGCTGCACCTCCACCACAGGACAGCCGTGCAAAGGCTTCGATGTATGCCTGCTCTGGTGTGTAGGCTTGAGATGTGGTCTCTGTTAAAGGGTTTGGTGTTCAGGGGGGCTCAAGGGATACAAAGGGTGTTGGAGGTTGCAAAGACTTTGCTACCTTGCACAACGGCAGACAGGTGGGTGTGGGAAACACATCTTGAAACACACTCTTGATAGTACAACAAGCTACACACGGAAGCGGCCACATGGCTTTTCTCACAGGATCCACAACGGGAGCATGAACGGCTCATCTGTATGTAGTGCCGTGTGTCAACCCTTATTGATATGGTAAGTATACCACTACAAATAAAGTAGAGTTGAAATACAAAGCCCTCTCGGGAGAGGATGACCTTGGTACAATAACCAGCTGTACCTAAGAGATGCGGGTTCTGGCTGAAGGGCTGAGAGAAGCACTCTTAGTAGGGTGTGTGTGTGTGTGTAAGGTAGAAAGAAGTCTTGCCGTTTGTTTTTTGTCATAAGTTTTTTTTTTTTTGTCTTTTTTTGTGTGTTTTATTATTTATAGTCTTTTTTGTGTCGCTGTTGTTATATTTTTTTTACCTTTGTTTCCCCCCATTTTCTTCCTTTTTCCTTCGGTGTGTTATGTGTTATTTACTTTTTTTGTAATTTTTTGAGGCGGGTATTTCCTCCTCAAAAATTACAAAAAAGTTTAAAATAAAATAAAATAAAGTGTCCTTACTGTGCTATGTTACACCCCCCGTAGTACCCCCTGCCTTCAGAGTGCGGTGGGAATATAAAAAAACGCAAAATCAAAAAAAAATCAAAAATCAAACAATGAATGAGGGTGTTAGTTAGCAGGGGGGGTGCCATGTCTTGTTCCTCCCCCAAGAGGGAGGGAGGGTGAGAAAAGAGGGAAACGACGGGTGAAGGTGCAAAGGAAAAAAAAGTCGCCAGAGGATCAGTGGGAATGGTATCAAAGACAAAACATTATTTCATATACTTTCTTTTCTGAACGAAAAGGCAAGCATGAAAAAGAGTACCATGTGTTTCAACACATCAACACAAAAAAAAACCCCCCCCGATTACCCTCAGTCCTTTCGATTAGGATCCTGTGGGACATACCCAGATTGTGTTTTAAATCTGTTTTTTTTTTTAAAAGAGAAATTGCTGGCCCTACAATAGGACATCGGTTAGAGCGCAACTCAGAAGAAAGATAGCGAAAGAAAACATGAACCAATAGTAAAAAGCCCCGGTCGCCTTATTTAGCTCGCATTTTTATTTATTTTTTTTCACCCTTTTTTATTGTCGAAAAAGTGGTCTGCAAGAACGTATTGTAATTCCTCGTCTCCACTTCCCTGTTCTCTACACCGCGGCATGTTACCCATTAATGTCTTGTGTACGCAAAATGGTTTGTCCTTGTTTTGTTTCTGCTTGTTTTTTTTTACCCTCTTTTTATTTGAAAAAGAAAAAGGAAAAGATATAAAAAAAGGTATTTAAAAGATGAGCGCACCTCGCATGCACACCCATCTTTTTCTAAAAAAAGGAGAGGAAAAAAAAAAAGATAATTTTAGATAGAATAGAGTAACCCTTTACCCCAACACACAACCCACAAATGTATTAACTACACACCCTTCCCTTCCCATAAGCGGCTAGAATGAAGGAGCACATGGCTGTACTCCGCTCAGTTTTTTTTTTTAATTATTCTGGGGCAGGGTGGTCGAAAAATAAACGTGTGTATCATCCATCATGCACAGTTGCAACACGAAAGAACCAAAAAAGCTTAAAAGATGAACCTAAGCCCCTCTGTACTGTCACCAAAAAATGGGGGGTATTTTTTTTCTCCATCCCCCACCCCCCAACTCTCGCCCGTACCCCACCCGTTCACACCCCACTATGTCTTCCCTGTGTCCTGTTGTGTGGCCCTGCTCACAGCGACCTAGGGCCACTCGAAGGACTCCGGGGGTGAGGGTTCGTTCTGGCTGTCACCTCCACTCAGATCGCCGGGGTTGACTACAGGTACCAGGTCCTCCTCGTCACCAGGTGCGTTGTCCTTCACAAGGATCACGCCGGTAGGGACTCCCTGTGACGAAGTGGGGGAGGTGGGTTTGGATAGAGTTATAAGCATTAAGAGATCTGTGCTCAATGCATTTTGTGAAGGGTTTTAAAGGAGTTGGCTTCGAGCCGTTCAGGCAGGGTCTTCACTCTCCAGAAAAACACTGAGAAAAAAGTGAAGTTGATATTGCAAACGCCTCTGGGACGCAGGCACTGAAAAAAAAAGGGTCATCTTTTTAATACTGTATTGAGCCTACTCAGCGTGGTCAATGACCAGTACCATGACCAGGACAAAAAAAACTGACCAGTAGCTGCCGGTACTTTGCCTGTACTGTACTAAGTAACACTGGGTTAAATGGCTGCATACCGGCTTGACAGGGAGGTATCTGGTGTCCTCACTGAAGGAGAGCACCTGGAGCTGGCCGAGCGTGACACGGGCGGGGTTGTGGAGCACCTCGAAGCTGGGCTCCTCCTCCTTCTTCTTCTCCGCGTCCTTGTCGTCCTTTGCGTCCTCTGGCTCCAACTTCTCCTCGCCAGGCGTCGCCATGTCGGCGTCTCCCTTCTTCTGCTTGCTGCGCTTCTCAGACTTCGTCGTTGTCGACAGCACAACCTTGTCACGCTTCTTCTTCTCTTTGCCCTCGTTCTCGGCCTCCTTCTTAGGAACACTGTACAGCGATGGTGGTGCGTCGGATCTGAGCACAAACTTCGGCATCTTAAGGCTCTTGTTCAACGCAATGATGCAGGTTGGCTGTTTAGGGAGGAAGTTGGAAAAGTGTTCTTCATGCAAAATACTCTAAAAAAGCAGAATCGTTTGACAGATGAGTGTCGCTGACACAAAGAAAATGCGTGGAGCTTATGAAATATATCCAAATATATCTGTTCGCTTGATCAGATCTCGACAGTTGTTGCATTGCACGCTTCCACCAAAAAGAAAGCGATGCTGTCTACACGTTATCAATTGTTCAAAAAATGGCTTTTGGTCTGTAAAGGGGTTAACATCATCGCAGCTGTGGCATACCTGAAGCGCCAGACTGAACATAAGCACCATCGGGTACCAGTACCAATACTGCATGAACATGTGGAGACCCACGATGGGCTTCACAAGGTTGTGTCCGTTCTTGTGCAGGGATATGGTCTGGTTCTTGCCTCCTGCGTCGAGAATGCCGGTGGCAAGCACGCACCCGAACTTGGTAAGGATCTCTTCGTACTTGTCGCTGATGCGCTTCTCGATGCCTTCGCGGAACTCCTTCACACGCGGGATGTCCTTCTCCGTGCGCTGCATCAGGAGCATCGAAATGCTGACAATCGCACCCTGTGTTGTGGTAGTGGTCATGCAGTGGACGTTGTGTGCAAAGCTTTATTTTCTCTTGAAAAACAGACCCATTTGGGCTGCAACATTCGACAATAGTCATGGAGTCATGGATACACTTAATTATTCAGATATTTCCCTAAAAAAATGAAATTGTGATGAACGATGCTGCACCCTTCTTGCCTTCGATCAAGATGGTGAAGCAAACCTGCCAGATGAATGCGGCAATAATAAAAAAGAGCGTACCTGTCTGACGAAGTCGGAGGAGTCGTCTTGCAGTGTCCACAGTCTGTCGAGGGCCTGCTTGTTCGCGGTACCTGCAGCTGCAATGCCGAGGGCAGCAGCGACACCCCAACGGATGTGTGGGGAGTGCGAGTCTGCGAAGACGCTGGTGACGTTGACACAGAGCTGCGGCTCCTTGAAGGTCACGAACCCAACCTCCATGATGCCTGCCCTGCGCACGTCGTCGCTTGTGTCCTGCACGGCCACTGTCAGCAGACGCTCAATGGCCTTTCTGTTCCCGGTACCAGCATACGCAGACCCAATGACCTGCGCACCACCAAGACGCAGCCATGGGTCCGTCGACGAGAGCATCTCCTCCACAAGCGTGTCGGCGTGCGACTCACGGCCGTACATCAGCATCGCAAGCGCCATGGACACACCACGGATGATCTTCTCGTGTTGTGTGTCCTTGCCGTAGGTGAGCAGCTCCTCCACAATGGCAGCCTCGCCAGACCCAAGGAAGATGAGCCCGATGGCAACGGCAGCAGCCTCACCCGAGACAGCGTTGTCGTTGTAGAGCACCTGCTTCAGCAGCTCGTAGATGCCGTCGTCCTTCGAGGACATCGCTGCCAGCCCAATGCCGAGGCACGCACCGTGGATCAGCTTCTCGGATTGCTTGTTCGCCCGCACGCACTCCACAAGGAAGTTCAGCACCTCGCGTGGCCGGGTGCGTGTGTCATCCGTTGCACCGCTCGCGCCAGGTGCCACAAGAGCAGCAGCCTCCTCCCGCAGGTTGCACCCCACAGGCGCATGGATAAGGCCCAGCCCAAACAGCGCACCACCCTCCTGGTACGGGTTCGCGCCGCTCGCCCCAGGCGCGCTAGGGAGGTACGGCTGCAGTACCTGCATACTCTGTGTCACGTGTCCCTTGTTGATCACACCAAGCGACGCAGTGCCGGTGAAGCGCGCCCAGTTCGTCGCCTTCGCAAGCCAGTCGAGGTTCTCACGCAGGAACTTGTCGCATGTAGTCCCACAGAACATAATCGCGTTCGCCATGACAGCGGCGTTGTGCGTGATCGCGTTCTTCTTTACCCTGTGGTGGTGTGGTGTGGTTGGTGCTTAGTGAGGGTAATTCTTGCCCTATGGTGTGGTGTGGTGTCATTGTTTTCATTGCTATCGATATACTGTGTAAAGACAATTTTTTGGGTAATTCCACGTATTGTTCATATCCCTCAATGCTGTGCTACTGGGTAGGGGAGGTACATACTCGACCGCCTTCTTGAGCTGCCCCATCGCCTCGATGGACCCGTTGTTCTGCGAGTAGAGGAACTGGAACTGCAGCTCCGTGGTGGGCGCACCGGTGATGATCGTGCAGAGGTTCTTGTAGTTCTCGGGGATGTCACCTGCCTCCTTGTCATCACCTTCCTTTGCCTTGGCGAGGTGTGCCTGGATGCCGTCAGCAACCGCAAGGAGGAAGTCCTGGTTGCAGTGGTCCACAAGGTCGAACGCAAGCTGGTACGCAATGAGGTCGGAGTTGACGTTGTTCGACTCCAGCAGCATGAAGAGGTTGCGGCAGACCTCGTTCGAGTCGTTCAGGAAGATGAGGCACTGCTGCATGTCAAAGTAGTTCACGGCACGCAGCTTCTCTGGGCCCTGTGAGTACATGCGTACGACACAGCGGAGGAGCGTCTCGCGCACATCCACGTTGTCGACGTGCTGGTTGGAGAAGCGCAGAATGCATGTCAAAACGTCCGCACTGTTGGTCGATTTGACATAGGACATCGCAATCTGCTCCAGCAGGTCGAAACGCTGTGCCGCAATGCACAGTCCCATATGCTCTGTGATGTGCGCGAACTTCCCGTCGTCCGCCTTCACCCAGGTCCCCACCAGGTCTGTGAAGAGGGCGCCCAGCTGCGGGAGCTGGCTGTCCTTGCTGTCGTCTTCTTGGCGGAGCGCGACGTATCTGTCGATGCACTTTCGGACGATGGTGGTTGTGAACTGGTCCTGCTTGGCAACGTCGAAGTGCTTTCCCGCAGCAAGCGAGAACGCAAGCGCCTCCTTGTACTCCCCAAGGTGGTAGTACACCTTGGCCAGCAGCAGCGCCGCTTTCTCGCGCTCCGGGAAGGCATCGTCCTCCTGCAGCTCCTCAATGCTGCCCAGCGACTCCGACACTTCGTTCCAGAAGGCGTCGACCCGCTCAAGCAGGCACGTCACGGCAGACGCTTTCAGCTGCGGGTCGTCCTCCTTCAGGAGCGACATCACGCCGGCGACGCTGGAAATCGCCATGATGGCTTTGTGGGGGGGGGGGGGAAAGGGGTGTGTGTGTGTGTGTGTGTGGTAGTTTTTGTACCTTAGGGTGTGGTGTGGATGGAGAACCAGATAACAACAAAGAACCCTTGAGATGCACCTACGGCTCCCCATAACTGCAGTTGACTTGAAAGAGCAGTTCGTGCTGAAACGTTGAAACGTGCTAAAACGCATCTCAGTCGCATTGAAATACAAAAAAGCCCTCTCGTGGCAGTGTACCTTTGGTGCACCGTGGATGGACACCCAACCATGCAGTCCTACAATCCATTTCGTGGTTTACATTTGATATGTGCTACTCCCGCTTCCACTCATCAGATGAATGATAGGATCATTGCGAACACAAGGTCGTGAACCCTGCGTGATGCAGAGTCCAGTTGGGGTCCTCTGGAAACTAGCAAAGGTTTTACGGGTTTGCGAGTTTTGCCCGTTTCGCAGTGTGGGAGAGGCTACGGAGCAAACCCTGAGTCGCTAATTTGGGCGGAATAAATGAAAGATCTGATGGTGTTCATGATTATATAAAAAAATGCGTTTTTTTAAAATAGTACTTTCTCATGTAAAGCCGTAGGCTGCTTAATCCTTTTTTGTATCTTTTTTTTTTTGAACGGGTGGCAGGGGGGGTTGGCATGTGTGCAGTGCGGTACCACAGTGAGTCACGACGGTGTCACTCTGGAACATTTTAAGGTTACTTACTTTACTTCCTCCCCCACATCAATGATGCAGGCGAGAGGAGGGGGATGGGGGAGCCCGAGCGCTGTCGCACAACAACAAAAAAAAAAAATACGATTTTTTTTTTTGGGGGAAATCGTAAGATAAATAATGGGCGCACACACACACACACACATTTTTAGGCATGTCTCCCTTAGTAACCCCCATGCTTTCAGACACAGAGCACATGGCACCGTAAAAAAGAGGGGTGGGAGAAGGGAAGGGGTTGGGGGGGGGTAATACCCCCTCTCACGTTATTTTTGCCTGCCCCTCGGGGGAAAAAATTTTTTTTTTTTGAAGACGTCATCATAACCAGGGGTTTATACAATTTATTTTACCTGTACCGAGTTGCTCCGAGGTTTTTTTTTTTTTTTTGAAAATCACAAAAAGCTGTATAAACCCTTGATACTATGAAGGGAGTGGGGGGGGGGGGGGAACAGTCATTCATTTTTCTGGTTTGGTGTTGTGGCGATTGCTTTTTGCTTTATTTGAAAACTTGGTTGCATTAGTGTAGACACCCCGAAGATGAAAACTCCACTATATTTATTTTTTTATTTTGGGGGTGGTGCTCCTGACGACCCCCATATTGCGTACTACTTGAGTACTTAGTGCGTAGTTGTTGCGTACTTCGTCTTTTTGGATTTCTGGGGTCCAGGGGGGGTTATTTTTTTTTTTGAAATCTTGGTTTTGGATTAGTGCAGACACCCAAGGATGCACTCCACTCCACAAAACACTGTTAATAGCACATACAGAGGGGGGGTTTTTGTGCGAAAACTTTTTTTCTTCTTGTCTTTTTTTATTTGGGTCATTTTTCGTTCGCTTTTTATCTTATTTGTGAAAACTTGGTTTTTTGAGTAGTCTAACCCGAGGATACACTCCACTACTTATTTCCCTTTACTTACCCCCCCTGCATATTTCCTTTTTTTTTTCCCAACATTTCTTCCTGTGGATACCTCCCCCATGTGAACCCCCTCCTATGGGGTGGGTAACGAAGCCACATATCTGCGAAGAGAGGTGGGGGTGACGGTGGCCAACACCTGACGCTGGGAGGCTCACCCTGCTGTGAGGGAACAGATCAGTACGGGTTGGAGCGCTTGGTGAAGGAGACAACGCCGGCCTTCGTGGTCCTGTTTTTGTATGGTGGTGTGGTGTGGTGTGGTGGATGCTTAGTGAAGGGGTAATTCTTGCGCAGAATATAGGCCTTAAAGTGAGTGCGTTATAACGTAAGAATCGAACCCGGGCCGACCCCGGCGATGAAAAAACTGCAAACAAAACAAGTACAGCAGCAAAGGGGGGTTGATGTGCTGCGAAAGGAACTGTGGAGTTTGCAGCTCTCCCCCTTGTTCCTGGCCGTTACCAAAAACGGACAGAAGGCAAGTCATGAGGAACAACCTTCGCGGCTGTGGCCTGCCGGGTGCGCTCGACAAAAGTACCGCTACTTGGTGCCGACCTCTCCTCTGTTTGTGCCGGATGATGTGTTTTCTTCTCTGAAGCTTGGTCGCGGAGCGGGGGGGTTCACTCGTAAGCTGTGAAAGAATACGCAGGAAGGGGCGAACTACACTGCAGCCGCATTCCGTCTACGTGTCTACCTCCTGCAGAGAGCTGCTTTTTCGAGACGCATCAGTCACAGACATATGCGCAACCGCAGGTAACCGCAGGCATATCAGAAATAGAAGTTGACTTGAAATACAAAAAGCCCTCTCGTGAAAGTGTACCTTTGGTGCACCGTGGGTGGACACCCAACCATGCAATCCTACATTTTTCTATAGAAATATTGACGTCTTGCTCACCCCCTTTCGTCTTTTGTTTAGTTGGTACGCTCGGTACCCACAGCTAAAAACTGAATCCTCCTCGCAAAAATAATTACTTTTTGAGACTTTTTGAGGCCGCTTTATTTCTGTTGTTTGTCATAAATAACTGCACACGTTATTGCAACGGCCACAGCACATCTCCCCCCCTTTTACATACCGCTGAGTCAATCCATCTCCCAAGTTCACTGTTGTCTTCTTGTCCCCTGCTCTATTCCCCTTTGCACCCTTTGCTCCCTTGGCACCCTTGTTGCCCTTGCCCCCCACCTTGACCTGCTCAATGACAGCCCCAGCACGCTTGTTGCCACCACCACCACCACCACCACGTCCCCCGGTACGCGCACTCTTCTGTGCAGACAGCACCATCGACTCCACAACGGCACCCTTACCCCCTCTGCCCGCACCCGCCTGCCTGCCTGCTGCTGCGGCAGGACGTGCCTTGCCCTTTCCACCCTTCGCCGCCTGCTGCTGCTGCGGACGTGCCTTTGCCTGGCCCGCCCCCCACCCGTGCAGCGACTCCTCATTTGCGAAGACAAACACAACGTGGAACTGGTCCGCGCTGCGTGACACCTGCCTCATCATCTCCAGTGCGGTTTGTGCTGTCTGTTACATGGTGGTAGTTACATAATATTGTGAACCTTAAGGCCTCCCTCTTGACAACGCATGGGAAGGCTACAACGCATGCGTCTTCGCATATGGGCAGACAGTGCATAAAGACCTACACAATGATGGGAACAAAACCTGAACCGGGCATCCCACGCCCCTGCCGGTGGGACAGCAGAACAATAAAAAGTATTGGCGCAGTGACCTGCCACACAACATCCTTATTTTTTATCAAACCATGCGATTCAGCAAAAGGGGGTATGGGGATATACCTTGGGTGTGACATCGCCGACCTTAGGGCTGGTGAAGATTGCAAGGAAGACGGTCTTTTTTATGTCCAGCTTTTCTTTCTGGAGACACGTCGCGATTTGGTCTATGCGCTGCGGGAGTGCCATGGCCGCATCTCTGTGGGTCGTGGTGGGTGGTGGGTAGTGGGTGGTGGTTGATACCTAATTTTAAATAGGGGTAATTATTGCGCAGAATATGGCCCCAATGGGTGGGTGGTACATGAAGTGAATAACTTCATTGGGGGTGTGCATAAGATGATCGTAGCCCGCCATGCTTAGTCACCTTGCGAAGGAAAAGGAAAAATGAAACCTCGTAAAATGAATGTACAAAGAAGACTGCTCACATACCTTGTTGCTGACACATCTGCCACCAGGTTCCAGCCGTTGAGGTTCTCATGCGTAGTGCCGTAAGTGACCTTGCCGCCGTCTGCAAGCAGCGGTGCGACGATGTTGTTGAGTGTTGCCGGAGCCTGCACCTTCACCGCGAGGTATGAGATTGTGGCAAACTCGTGTTTGCTTTGTGTCAGATACCGTAGCGGGCCTGCTTGTGTCGACGCCGTGAGCATGCGCCCCAGGGCGGACGCCACCTTCCCCTCCACCCCCACACGCTGCGGAAGCTCCCTGTCCACCGGTCCCTTGCCCTTTGCCGACATGGTAACGCTCTGTTGTCTTGTTCTCCTAATTAATGATGTGTTTCACATACAGTTACAAAAGTCGTCAGAATAAAGCAACACCAAAAACCGGGGGTGTGAAACGGGGGTCTTTTTTTTTGTGATTTCCTTGCTTTTTGTTGACCAGGGTATAAGATAGGGGGGGTTTTGTGTCGCGCCGTTTCCCGGTTTTTCTGGTTTTCAAAAAAAATTCGGACGCCGGGGGGGGTTTTTTTTCCCCGAACCAAATCTCATTTATTAATGTTTTCAAAACCAGAAACCAGACCCTATCATGTACCCTGTATTGACCCATCAACTTACGTGATGCGGTGCAGTGCAGTATTAAAGAGGTGGAGAAGAGGGGAAGAGATGGCTCCACATGCATGGTGTGGGGGAAAAGTGGAGTTGAAATACAAAGCCCTTTCGTGACAGTGTACCTTGGTACACAGGGTATTAGCTTGGTACTCAGAATTAGGTTCAAAAACCTAATTCTGAAATTTTTCGGGGGAAAAAAAAAAAAAAAAAAAAGTTCTGTTGAGTGGTTCAGACCCGTTCTACTTGTCAAAAAATCTCAGGAGAAGAAGACATGGAGAGGTGAGTGCTCAAACGTCCCAAAAAAGTCAAAATCGGGTGTTGGAAAAAAAAAAAGTTGCGCACCGTGCGCCTGCGGCGCAAGCAGCTCCCACCAACGCAGTTCCATTTTATGGGAACATTTTTTAAAAATGTTGCGTACCGTGGCTTCGCCAGGAACCTTTGGGTACCATGACCGCTGCTTACTGATAAGAAGGCTGACACCCACTACGGCTTGTGGACGGCCACCGTAGAGTACAATGTACAGCATGGTGAGAGGAAAGAGCAAATATGTCGCTGATTCGGAGGAACTCTGACCGGGCTTGGGGAACATGCATCTCTCCGCCGGAGGCCACGACGAAGGAGCTTTGCAGGGGTTTTCGCGCGAAGCGCGAAAAATTTTTTTTTGGACCATCAACAGAACTTTTTCAAAACCCAAAATCCTGGCGGCGGGGCTGGTCTATAACCCCACCAAAAAAAAAAATTCAAAAAACCTAATTCTGGAAAAAATCCAAAATCCAAGCTTATACCCTGTTGGTACATGACCAAAAAAAAAAAAAATACATTTTAAAGGAAACATAACGAATGTGTGCCTCTTCTTGCACACACACACACACACATTGGGGCCATATTCTGAGCAAGAATTACCCCTACTAGTTATCAAACACACTTGAAAGAAACAACGGAAGAGGAATCATCGCACCCGCCTTGAGAAACAAATCTTGGGAAACGTGGTCCCGGGCGTGGTGAGCAACACCTCAACAGTCAGAAGCCCCCCAAAAGGAGCAAGGCAAAAGAGAACAGACCGAACGAAGCAGGCGACGCTACTCACACATGCTTTGTTGAATATGTGTAGAACAAAGAAAGAAAAGTTTATAAGATGATCCTAAGCCTCTCTCTGTGCTTAGTCACCTTATCATATTCGTTATCGCACAGCATCAGCAAAGAAAGAAAACGGACGAATATGTCCTTCGTGCACACAACATTGTATACGACTCTCACAACAAAGAGAGGAACCAAGCGCAGGAACGCTGTGAGATCTCTCGCCTTTTGAACGAAGTCAGAGGCTAAGATCGAGACAGGTGCACAAACTTGTCAAAAAAAAGTATGTTTTATTTAAACAAAAAACCCCCCCCCCCCAAAAAAAGGAAAAACTACTGAGATAATACCCCTAAGCCGCACACTACCTTGAGGGGAAAGGTACGCTTTGAAAGGCGCGTCTCTCACCATAGTAAATTCATGCCCTTTTCTATTCGCAGCAAAGGAAGCATGAAGAGGGTGTACCTGAGCACTTCCCTAACTTTCACGGTGACCATGTGACATACCAGGTTTCATGATTTTTGCACTGTGACGTCAGGAAATAACATGGTACGCGGGTCACGTGGCCACTGTGAAATTGAAACCCCCATCCCCCCACTCCCCCCCACCCGTACTCAAAACAAAATGCCAAGGCTTGAAAGATGCATGTGGCTCACACGGACACAACGCAGTTTGGCATCACCCGCCACACGACATCCCGGAGTCACAGATATTGTCTGGCCTCGGCGGGTGTCGCTACTCGAGCAGCACAACCCCCCCACCCCCTATACCCTCTGTGATGTTCAACAACCAGGCAAGATTTGTACACCTTTTCCCGTATTCCGTGCAATGTTTGCAGGGGGATGCATTTCCACTGCACGGCTTCGCAATTTGCGTGCATGGCCTCCAGAGAGCTGTGTGACCACAGGACGCTGCTCCTGTAGCTCAGCTGTCGATGGTGGTATTGTTGTCGTGGGCACATCTGTGCGGCCTCACGTCTAGCACACCACCTTTGGCTGCACGAACGGGTGCGGTCACAGTGAGGGGTGGTAGCGTGTCGTCCCCGGCAGTTGCGGCTGCGGCAACCTCTGCTGCAGTAGCTTCGCCCCTCAGGTACCCGCGCACAGCCAAGTTGTAGTCGTCCCACCCCTTCTTCTCACCTACGATGTACATCCACTCGTCCACCACAGCAACATCAGGCGAATCTGCGACAAGCAGCTCGGCCACCACCTCATGTTCACACCCCGCATCTACCTCCACCTTGCAAGGGATCAGACGCAGGTCGTGTTCACACTCAGCATCGCTGAAGCACATACGGTTGCAGAGCACGTCGCAGCCAAGGATACGTCCTGCACGTTCCATCCCGCACACATCGCGCATCAAGGTGCCGACCATGCTGAAGCGGCGCATCACTTCACACCCCATGTCACCACGCAGCACAACTCCGCTGGCCACACCAATGTTCACCTGTGAGGACAGCGCGCACCCTTCACGCATGAGAGCTGAGGCGGTGTGCAGTGCTGAGGTGGCGTGGTTTGCACACCGCCGTGACGTGTTGAACGAGCAGTGCACCCTGTCACCGACAAACACGTCCACCATCCCACGGCGCACTTCTGTTGCCTGCAACGTCTTCAGAAGAAGAGTTGTGAAGAGGTCCGAGAAGCCGCTGATGTCCTCCTCCAAGCGATGCAGTGTGTCTTTGACGTTCACCGTCAACAGGGTGGCCTTGATGGACGACAGCCACAAGGGGTGGCGCATCACAGCTTTCACGATCGACGTCGCTGACGAGGCGGACACAGACTCCTCCTGCACGCAGCCAGACACCTCCCTCTCCTCCTTCTCCTGCCCCTCCGCCTCAAACGGCAGACACGTCTTCGGGAGGTACGCTTTGTACATCCGTAGGTTCTCCTCCAACGCTCGCAGTGCCACCGTCATCCCCTCAGGCAGCTCATGTTCATGCTCCTCCAGCAGCTCCGCCACCTTCTCGACATCGTACCCTGCAAGCAAGGAGGCGATCTCCTGCACCGCGTTGATCGTCCGCTCCATTGATGCCTGCCCTCTCAGCACGTCACGCGAAAAGCTACGTGTCGCCACAAAGTCGAGCACCATGACGCATGCTGTGCCTACAAAGAACATCATGCCTTCGTCAGGCTGCGGACAGGGCAGTGTGTCGCACTCCACCAACTTGCGTGCATACTCCTTCCTCCCTATGGATCCCTCCTGCGGCACTAACCCAGGCAAATCAAGAAGACCAAACCTGATACTCTCCTCCACCGTCATAAGTGCCAACCACCCTACAGTAAAGCACATCAACCCAAAGCTGTACCCCGCTGGCACCTGCATGACCAGAAGGAAGTCGACAACAAGCACAATTATTGCCCAGGAAAAGGAGGGCCCCCGGGACCGCGATATCAGATCCGCTAAGAACGTGGCTACCGAATAAGAGTAAGCAACCCCGACGATGATGGCGTCAGAGAGGGGGCGCTTGCGGATGATGACTTGAAGTGAAAACAGCGCCGATGCCAGGTAAATTGATATCAGAATTATGTCCATGAACTGCTCCTGCATCTGCTCAAGCATCAGCACCGTACTGCAGCAGAGGAACAGTAGGGACACAAGGTTGATCATAAAAAACAGTTTCCGCTTCTGGATGTCCTTCTTCCCCAACGTCCCGTCCAGAGACAACATATTCTGGAAGATGGCCATTTGAAAACACAACAAAAAAAAAGGGGGGTAAAGTTGAGAGAGTGCAAAAAAGCAGGGGGTATGAGGGGTGGGGCAGTTATTGCTAACCCAGGGAGGCCCACCCCTGATTGGTGTAACTCTGTTGAAGATACAAGTTGTTGGCTGCGCAAAAAAGAGAGAGAGAGAGAGAGAGAGAGAGAGAGAGAGAGTAATCGAAACGTGCCAAAAACGCATTTCATGTCAAGCTCATGCAAAGGGATGGGACGGTGAGGAAAGAAATGGGATACTGTATTTTCTTCCCAAAAAACCCCCCATTTTTTTTCTTCTTTTTTGCCAGCAATAACTGGGCTGTTTTTTTTTCTTCTTTTCTTTTTTCGTTATCCACACCCCCACACCCCCACCCCCACTATGACCGACCCGGGTACCATTCTATCTTACCCTCCACACACGGTCTACCCTCCCCTCTCAACTCCATCACGCGGTTGCGCCTTGAGGGTTGACATTTGGGTTACCCGAGTGGTCGAGAGCGATGTGGAAGTACCCGACGTTATTTCTCTTTTCTGCGACAATGGAGATACGTGACTTGTGTATGCCGTACTCCGATTCGGCCATGTCATAAAGCTTGTCAAGGTAGAGGGGCTGGGACACGTAGAGCTCTTTCGGCTTGCCCCAAGGGTACCAGCAGCGGGGGTATTCATTGGTGCTGAAGGAGGTTGTGTGCATGTCGGGTGTGCCTGCTGCCGTGCTTTCCTTGTGAGGTTCAAAAAGGGTTTTCCGCAGAAAAGGGAACGTCTGCTCCCTGCAGTCCACGTTGCGCTCGATGCGGATGTGGTCGCGCTGCATTTCGTCCCACACTGCACCCTCGCCTCCTTCGACTTCACGGCGCCCGTAGGCCTCGTTCCAGGACAGGGTGTGCCAGTGGTGTGCGTAGTGTTCGACGTTGGTCCCAGTCAGCCGTGCAATCTCTGTTGTGTCAAACCCGATCTTTCCGTTCAATGAATGCACATTGCCCATGTTGAAATGGGACCCCCCCTCGTGATGTTCCTGGTGGAGTGGAGGTGGGAGGGGAGAGGGGAGGAGAGGAGGAATGACAACCCCAAATGACACGGCAATATGACAACCCTCGTTGAGTGACACCCCCTAGTAATCTAGGCACACCCACCGAAGGCATTTTGTGAACTGTGTGCAAAAAACCGCCGCAATAAATCAGCAGAGTATATAGATGCAAAATGCTCAAAATGAGAGGGCTTGTTTTTTTTTCTGTTTTTCTGTTTTTTTTTTTTTTTTGTTTTTTTTGTTTTTTTTTTTCTTTTTTGTCTTTTTTTTTTGCGCATTTTTTTCCTCCCTCTGTGTCAGGGTACACAGAAAGAAATCAGGTAGCAGGTGTAACCAGATAGCCGCCGTCACGCGTACGGGAGCGGAAGGGGGAAGGGGAACGGGGTATGTGTGAGGATGGAGGGGTGAGCAAGAGACCACCCTAGTAATAGGGCCGGATCGCAGTTATAAAAATGTGACCCACAAATGAATGTGACATGCACCTTATAGGGGAAACAGAAAGGGGACAGCTCTTTTTTTGATAAATTGTTGGAGGAGTGTAGTTGCCTCGGGTTGTGTTGCCACAGTTGTGCAAATCTCCACTGTTTTTATTATCCCAACAAACACACAGAACACCCTTACCCAAAAGAGGCAAGTGGTAAATGATTCGGGTCAGTAGGATTCACCGCACACCCCCTGGGTGAATCCTGCCCCAACATAGGGTTGCGAGACATTGTGAAGCGTACAGTACAAACTATCGAGGTCTTGGTCAAGCGGAACGAGAAAAATAAAAAATTCCTTTCAAAGCTGGAAATTTCCCATTTTTCGTTTGTGCACTTTTTTCCCAAGGTAAAAATCCGCAAATACAACCCCTGCCAAAAACAAACTCGCCCCTCCAAAAATGGGCGAGTTTTGGGCGAGTAGCCGATTTTTTTTTCTTTTTCTACTCGCCCGCGTATAATTATGGGGGAAATCTTTCGAAAACTTTGTAGTCTGCGAGAAGGTGGTAGGTAACCCACTTCCAGTCTGACCGCATGGGTATCGAAGCAAGGAGGGTGGGGGGGAACGAAAAAGACAAAGAGGCTGTGAACAAAATTCTGTAAAGAACTGTAGTCAGACCAGGAAAAAATAAAAATATAAAAAAATAGGAATTGGTGATGCGGGCACCTACCGACTGACCCACTGTACGATGCCAGCAATCCGGATGAAAGCAAAAGTTAAAAAGTAAAAAAAAGGGTAAAAATAAGGATGAAAAAGAAAAAAGAGAAAAAAAAGAAAAAAGGAAGCAAAGAGACGTACCATAGTAAAACCCAGACCATACTAGATAAATACAACACCACCCAGCCCACCACCCCTTTTGTGTAAAAAAAAATCTTCACCCTACACACTCTGAGGATTCTAAAAAAAAAGGGGGAAATCGCGAGACGGAAAAAAAAAAAAAAGATGACACATCCCCGACAAAATGAATATTTTCAATCGAAAGATGGAGTTTTTTTGTCCACCAGCGTCGTCTCCTCTTTTTTTTGAATAAAAAATCCGACAAAAAAATTGTCCTCCCTCTCACGACAAAACCCAGTGACAAGTGACAAGTGACAAGTGACAAGTGACAAGTGACAAGTGACAAGTGACAAGTGACAAGTGACAAGTGACAAGTGACAAGTGACAAGTGACAAGTGACAAGTGACAAGTGACAAGTGACAAGTGACAAGTGACAAGTGACAAGTGACAAGTGACAAGTGACAAGTGACAAGTGACAAGTGACAAGTGACAAGTGACAAGTGACAAGTGACAAGTGACAAGTGACAAGTGACAAGTGACAAGTGACAAGTGACAAGTGACAAGTGACAAGTGACAAGTGACAAGTGAAAAAGGTGACAAGTGAATAGCAAGTAATTTACCTACAGCCCAGTGGAAAGTCACTTGTCATGACAAAGTGACTTATTTGTCATATTTATGACAAGTGAAATGACATGTGTTGTCACTTGTCACTGGGTCCCATCATGCTCCTGCCCCTCCCCCCCACCCCTAACTTGCCCCCTTCTCTTTTTCTCACTTTTTTTAATGGCTCCACTATACTTTTTTTGTACTGCCACAATCCCTCTCAGGTATCCGCGAGATATGCCTGCGAGAGTTTGCAGTGCCCGCAGTCGAGAATCATTGGGAGGAAGCGCAGCGACGAGGCTGGGGTTGTGGAGATGAGGAGGGACGTGAGCGGGAGATGGTTGTACGCCGGCGGGTGCGGGCCTGCGGAGCGGCTCTTTGGCGACATGGCGTCTTCGGGGAGGTCGCACAGCAGCTTTGACGCAGAGCTGACGGACACGATACCGAGCTTCATCATCCCCTCCATCGCACTCACCACACTCTCTGTCGCAGTTATCCCACCCAGCTCATGAGGACACGCCGTGTCCTGCACCACTTCTATCCCAGCATCCTGCAAACACGCCAGCCACACTTTCAAATTCTCCAATCCCTTCTTATCCAACCGCTTGAGCAGGGGTGATATAACGACACCCATAGCTAGGGGGGGTAGTGGCGCAGTGCGGGTGTGGAGTAGGGTGATTTCCCCAAAAGTGGGTGGGGTGTGGGTGTGTGTTTTGTATACAAGAGTCGGCGCGAGTTGGCGGGGGGGGTCGTGTGTGTGTGGTATGCCCCACCCGCAGCCAACACCCCCTCCCCCAAATCAAGTGGAGGCAATGCCAAAAAAGGGGGGGGAGATGTGTACGTTTTCCTGGGGGGTTTCTTTTTTGTGGTGTTGGTGTTGGAGTGGAGAAGGAGTAGGGGGTTATTTGAAAAATGATGCAAAAAAAATTTTACTTGTTGGTATAGCATTGGTATAGTACCAAAGACTCTGGGAAAAAGAGAAATGGAAAAAATATTTCAACGTATGATTTCAATTCCGCCATTAGTTTAGGCGTAAACTTTCTTTAACCACTGTATGATATCAATAAATTGATAGCATAGGAGAAGGGATCAATAAAAATGTTCACAAGGTAAAAAAAAGAAGCAGTTTCGACCCCTGCCCCTAGACAAAATACCTCTTGTCTCTTGTAAAAAGGAACAAACGTAAAAAAAAAAAAATGATAACGAAGCAAGTTGGTGCCTCAAGGCTCCAACTCGAGATCAATCCGGCTGGAGATCAATAAATTTGTATTTCGACTCGGATCGTTCAAATAAAGCCGGTTTCGATTTGAAAACCCAGGGTCCCGAGTCGAGACCCCCTAGATACAGATACCCTTGCACCCCTCTGCACCACTCTTAAAACCCCCTTAACATAATCCGGGGAGCGGGATTTTACCTCCAATATTTACAGGTACCCTTGGGGGAGAGGGGCTCAGGGGGGGGAGGGAGAGCCAAGTTAGATGCAAACACAGGGGTGGTTTTATTTTACTTTTTTGATAAATCGTTGGAGTACTGTAGTTGCCTCGGTTTGTGTTGTTTCCACGGTTGTGCAATCTCCACTTTCTTTTTTTTTGCTAAGGTTGCCTCATCAAAAATAATACCGTAGTCGGAAAAATGTTGTAACGGAATAATGTTGTAACGCTGGAAAAAATGGCCCAGCGTTACAACATTATTCCGTTACAACATTTTTTTGGGGTTTATTTTTGTCTTAGGGATTTTTGCTGGTGCGGGGGTGGTTTTTGAAAAGAAAATCTTGTGCCTCTGACGGTGGTGAAAAAAGGGCGGGGGGCGGGGGGATGATGTTTTTTTTTTTTTTTTTGGTGTTGTTCAACTTAGCCGTAGGCTCGACTTTTTTTGTTCCACATCAAACTGGACAGGGCAAGGGGGGTACGTTTACTATGCACATGAAAAGCACTTGGTCCGAGCGAAGCAGGGGCCAGACGTCTTACAATCTGTACAGTGCCGGTTAGTTAGAACGAGGCACAAAAGTGAACAAAACTAGAGATGGATTGTTATTGTCATCAGCACGGTCAGCACCATTGACAATTGATGACAATTGATTGCTCCTCGAGGGAAAAAGACTTCCCCTTTCCCGCTCGCGTACTGCTTGCAGCGCTGACCTCATTTGCGACAGCACGAGATGTGCTGTCGTCTAGCCCCACTGCGCTTGCGGCGCTACCAGCAAGGAACGCCAGGTTGGGGCATCTCCTCCTTCCGAAACAGGCTCGTGGGGATTGCGGCGCTTGCAGAATTGGGCTAATCCCATTTGTTTCATTTTTTATTTGGGTGAGGGGTGGGGGAGGACGTCGAAAAACCTGAAACACTAATTATCGGCTTGAAATTGGGGTGTGGTGTGTGAGGTTGGGGATTATGCCGACTGTTCCAAAAAAAATCCCTAAGACAAAGTTCACCCCAGTCATAAAAATGTTGTAAGGGTAGTGTAACTTTTTCGGTCTGTTACCGTTATTTTGGTGTTCGAAAAATCCGGCGGGCGGCGGAGAAAAAAAGTTATGAAGAAAAAAAAGTTTTACCAGGGGGAAAAAAGTTATGAAGAGATTTTCTTACATTTTTCCAGAGTTTCCTTCACAGTAAAATCCTTATTTTCGTGACGTGTAGCTTGTTTTCTGTTACGTGTAGCATTTTGTGTCTTCTCATTATCATGTTGCCTGGGTACCTAGGTTCCTGGACACCGGGTGTCTAGGTACCAGAAAGTTATAGGTACTACAGTGTACAGTGTACAGTGTACAGTGTACAGTGTACAGTGTACAGTGTACAGTGTACAGTGTACAGTGTACAGTGTACAGTGTACAGTGTACAGTGTACAGTGTACAGTGTACAGTGTACAGTGTACAGTGTACAGTGTACAGTGTACAGTGTACAGTGTACAGTGTACAGTGTACAGTGTACAGTGTACAGTGTACAGTGTACAGTGTACAGTGTACAGTGTACAGTGTACAGTGTACAGTGTACAGTGTACAGTGTACAGTGTACAGTGTACAGTGTACAGTGTACAGTGTACAGTGTACAGTGTACAGTGTACAGTGTACAGTGTACAGTGTACAGTGTACAGTGTACAGTGTACAGTGTACAGTGTACAGTGTACAGTGTACAGTGTACAGTGTACAGTGTACAGTGTACAGTGTACAGTGTACAGTGTACAGTGTACAGTGTACAGTGTACAGTGTACAGTGTACAGTGTACGGTGTACAAGAAAACACTCGTGAAGGAAAACGACTTTTCTCTCGAGAAAAAATTGCTTACTCACCAAGTGATCGTGAGGTGCCATAGGTCTGGGCCCTGTACAGCCCCACCCACATCTTTCCTATAGAACCTCTTCATAACTTTTTTCCCTAGGTACTTTCTACATAACTTTTTTTTTTTGGTTTTCAAAAAATCCGGCGGGCGGTAACGGTAACAGGCTGAAAAAGTTACATCACCCTAACGGAATAAAGTTACAACTTCCCGCGATCCGCAGCGTTACAACATTATTCCGTTACAACATTTTTACGTTCCAACATTTTTACGTTGCAACATTTTTCCGACTACGGTATTTTGTTTTTGATTTTTTTTACTACTATCGCTAGATAGCAGGCACGATTTTTCTTCACAGGATCCTGAAAAGAGAGCAAATATTTTTTTTTTGGGGGGTGAAAGTCAAATATACACACATACAGGGTTATAGTCAAGATCTCTTCAATGCAGACAAAAGAGTAAATCGCAAAACCCCCCACACACTTTTTTTTTCACTGAACTCTACCGCAGTCCAGGAACCTCACTGAACAGCACGCAATGTTGAGTCCTTACAGCACTTCGGGCTCCTACAGTGTGACACAGAATTAATGGCCGATGAAGACATTTTATAAAAAAACGGCAAATTTTGACAAGGACATATTCAAAACACCCCCAAAACATAAAATATTTACGCCCAGGAACACAATAAAAGCAAAAATATAATGGTTAAGGGTAAAGTGAACACTGAGGCCACGAGGGAAGGGTTGCGCCTACAGGCAGCGTCGCTAGTCGTTGTTGGCGGTAAGAGCCATGATGAGGTGGCGGAGTTGCTGAACGTTGCGAAGAGGAGTTTGGGTAGGTGGGTGAAGGAGTACCGCGCTGGAGAGCGGAATTTTTCGGACAAGCCAGGGAGGGGACGCAAGAGATCGGCCACCACCGACACCGTTAAGAATAGGGTGGTTAGACACATGCGGGGCAAGCGGTTTCAGTCTTGCAGGAAAGTAGCGTCGCGACTACAGATTTCGAGGGAGAGTGTCCGCAGGTGCCTGAAGGAGAAGGGGCTGAAGCCCGTTCAAACGAAGAGCAAACCAAAGCTCTCGGAAAAGAACATCACTGCCCGGATAGAGTTTGCTGAAACGCATCGAAACACCGACTGGTCAAAGGTGATGTTCACCGATGAAAAAGACTTTTGGCTTTTTTCTCGGGTGAGCAAGAAGAACGATGTTGTCTGGGTTGCAGATGGTGATGAGCCGCCCCCAACCGTTGATAAGGTCAGGGCTACGCAGAAGGTTCACGTCTGGGGAGGAATCACCACCAGAGGTAAGACGAAGCTCTATTTCTATGACGGTGCTCTCAATGCAGAGAAGTACCGTACGCTCGTCTTACAGAAAGCGCTCAAAGAAATAAAAGAACTCCTGCCTGACAGTAGCTACACGTTTCAGCAGGATGGGGCACCCTGCCACACTGCGAACGTTACTCAAGCATTCCTCTCCTCCCAACCTTTCTCGTTCCTCCCTAAAGCTGACTGGCCAGGCAACTCCCCTGATCTCAATCCTATTGAGAACCTGTGGGCCAAGCTGCAGACTGCAGTCAACGAACGGGAGCCCAAAGACGTGTCAGCACTTAAACGTGCCATCAACAAGGAATGGTCCAAGATGGACAATAGCTTCGTTGCACGTTACATCATGTCAATGCCACGACGCCTAGACGCAGTTCGCAATTCCAACGGAATGCACACAAAATACTAATGCATGCTCTATTTATTTTTGTGCACCCACTCGTTTGTACTGCTACACTGTATTTTTTTTTTTTTACACATACACCCTTTTTTACCAAAAAGGGATATTTCCATGTTAATATTTTCCCCACACACACACTTTTCATACACGGCCAGTTGAAAATGCAATGAAATGAGTCAAATTTTGCCTATTTTTTAGAATAATATAACAATTTTTACAAAATGTCGTCATCGGCCATTAATTCTGTGTCACACTGTATGTGTGTGAGTGAGATGGGGAGCACGGGAGGGGAAAACGACTCGTGGATACTGAAAAATTTCACTAGAAATGCACACATGTCTTGAAAAAAATAAAATAAAATAAAAACCCCACAATGGCTTGCCTGTACCGTAGTGTGAACGAGGGCGGTACACAACCGCTCGTCAGCCGGCGGCACACCTTCCGTTGAAGAGTTGTGAGCTTACGAATACCCCCGTTCGCTTCGTCCAACTCTTAGTGAAGGATTGTCGGGACAAGAAAGGGGGGCACAACATCTCTCTCTTGGCGTCCCATGCTGTACCGACAGTTGGGCCTTATCCTTTCTCTTAGGGATATACATGGACGTCCTTACAGCACACCGTGCAGTAGGGGCAGGGACGTTTAGCACCCTGAGGACGAGGGGGGAGTCCCGCATACCCAAAAAGAATTTTCATCATATGCAATCAATAAATTGATAGTATCCACCAAAAAGAAAAAAAATTTATAAGATGTCCCTAAGTCTCTCGTGCTTCGTCACCTTATCATATTCGTTATCGCGGAGCAACATTTGCGCAGAAAGAAAGACAAACGCTATGCATCAGTGGCTTAGAAGAGGCGGGGTTTCTGAAAAAGAAAAGGCCCTGAAGGCCCACATACCCCTCCTCGCTTGTTTGGGTAATCTCTCAGGTAGGAGACATCGATTCGAGCGGTCAACACCTTCATAGAGTTTCGGGAGGAACGGACCCCCGGATGCAATTTAAGGTCCAGCCCAGGACCTGAGAAGAAGAGGAAAATATTTTTTTTTTTCTGAATGAACGTGGTGTTTACGGTTTGCGGGGCGGAGAATAGAATAAAATCTGCTCGCAAAGAAACACGAACAAATTGATTTATCTTGTTCAGAAAAAATCTACGTACACGCTCTGTTGATTCTAAAAACGGGAGGGGGGAAATTGCGAAATGGTAAATTAGGAAATAGGCTTAAAAGTTGGAACACTTCCTCATCCCCAGATCACACTTTTTGAAAAATATGCAAAACCCTCTCGAAATTGTTCAAGATTGAGAGAAAGAAGAAACTCCAAACCCTCCCAGACCAAATGGTCATGTTGTATTGATATAGCGTGGGGGAGAATGAGGAGCACGAGAATCGTCCTCGCGTATACTAAACCATTTCCTAAGATATGTCACAATTTTATTGTCCCTTTGTCAAAATCTCCATCGAATAAAATACACAACGTGTCAGAAAAGTGGCATGTCGTTTTGCTGACATGTCACGATGACATGAGGTGTCGTGTAAGCACAGCGTTGCATGTCTGCTTCGCGAAAAAGAAGTTGACTTAATATACACACCCCTCATGTCAGGGTACCTTGGTGCACAATAGCATAAAGGTTTGATCCTAAGCCTCTCGTGCTTTGGTCACCTTGATCACATTCGTTATCGCACAGCATCAGCTGCGGGGTGGGTTTCCACAAGGTTTAAGAGAACCATTGGAAAAGACGCATCCCAACACGAACACAGACAATGAGGCATCACATCATCACGTACTCGTCCTCTTCCGTTGCCTGCAGCTCGTCGTCTTTGAACGCGTAGAGTGCTGTATCATCAAAGGTAAGTTCATGTTCAAGTGTGTGCACATCCTCAACTTTGGTGGACTCTCTCGCATGGTGTCTGTACCAGAGGCCGCCCCCTACAGCCAGACACAAACACAGCACACCACCCACAACACCCACAATCAGACCAACGCCAGACCCACCCCCGCTGCTTGCCGCGTCTAACTCCTCCCCAGCACCAGCAGTACTGCCAGACATCGACCCTGCAGTGTCCGGCACTGTTGTGTCGGCTGAAGTGTTGGAGGCACCTTTGGCAGGTGCGTCAGTGTCGTTGAGCATTGCATCACCTGGGGTGGCGGTCAGCACTGCTGATGGGATCTGTGTGTCAGGTGAGAGTGTCTGACCAGGAGCATCCGTCACTGGCGCACGCGTGAACCCAGGTGGTGCAACTGTGTCATCAGGTGAGTACGTTGATGGTATGAGCGTACGTGGTGTCGTTGTGGATGGCACCTGTGTGCCAGGTGAGAGTGTCTGACTAGGAGCATCTGTCCCGGGTGCACGGGTGGACCCAGGTGTTGCTGTGGATGGCGCCTGTGTATCCGAGCTGGTCGCGTCGTTCCCTGGCGCAAGTGTCCCGACGGCGATGCACAGGCTGGTGTCGGTGTTGTACTCGCACGCTGGGTCCTCGTCACACACCGGCTGCTCCGAGTAGTCCACGCACCCCATTTCTTTTCTGCACGTGGTCGCTGCTGCCACGGCAACATCGCCTGTCTGTGGGGCAATGCAGTGGCACTCCCAGTTGTTCGCCTCCTTCGTGTTCGGGTCCACGCACTTTTGGCCTGCAGCCTTGCAGACATCGTTCTCACACGTCGCACACGCGGAGATGCACTCGTACGTCCAACAGTCCGCCGCCGCTCTCAAAGAAGGCAAGCCGGTTGTTGGCGCCACACAGTGGCACATCCAGTCGTCTGCGACATCCGGTCTCGGGTCAACGCAGGTCTGTCCCTTCGAGGTACACACGTCGGACTTTGCCTTGTCTGCGCACTCTCCAATGAAGGTGCACGTCGCCGCAGCCTTCACACCCTCACCCACAGCGGGGCTTGGGCAGCGGCACACCCAGTTGTCTGTTGCCGTGTTGTCGGCGTCAACGCACTGTGTTGTGGTTGTGGTTGTGGTACATAATATATTTGCGATGATGTACAGAACACAAAAGGTTTATTTTATAATAATATGGCACAGTAGTTTTTTTTTACCTCTCGGCGTTAATTCATCTATCTTCTACCCGACTTTTTGCTCGATTTTTGCTCCTGTGACCTCAGAAACGTTATTATAGTATACGTTCTTTTCTAAATGATGGTGTGGCTAACTCCAAAAATAAAGTGTAATTTTTGTACTTCTTTCAGTGCTCTCAAGATCCTCCACGTAGGGGAGGATATTTCCTCCAGGGGCTTTTTTTTTTTTTTTTCAGGCTTTTTTGGTGGAGGATTTCCTCCATTTTTTTTTTTTTTTTTTGGCGGGCTCGGGTGGAGGATTATCCTCCTAGGGGTTTTATAGTGGGGGTCACTTTGTCTCCCCCGAGGGAGCCAATGTTTTCCCGAGCCTGTATGCACCGTCCAGGGCTGCACCTTAAAAATTTTTTGCCTGCGGCGCCATTTTCATTTTTTGCTACTCAAAAAAAGGGTTCGTTGAGTGATTCTGTGGTGTAAAAGGAAGCATTTTTACACCGTACCCTAATTTTTTTTCGCCTGCGGCGCCATTTATTTTTTTTTTTTTGCTCCGCAAAAAAATAGAGTTGGCAATGGCAATGTCTTTGGATACCCTTGCATTTTGCAGCCAAAAAATGCAACGACCAAAGCTGCAAAAATTTTGCCGTTTAAAAATAAATACCCGCCGCCCCTGCTTCTGGAAGACGTATTGGTTTTGTACGGCTCGTGGAGCGTATGGTGCAAGAGAAAGGATTAGATTTCCGTTTTTTGTTATCTCGCAAAATTGACCCGCCTCTCCGCTCTGTGGCTGTCAGGGAGGCGCGCGCGAAGCGCGCGACGACCGCTTGTTGCGGGGGGAAAATTTTTTTTTTGGGGGTTTTTTTTGCAAAAATGAATCCTCCTCATTTCGAAAATTCTGCTTTTTTCGTGGAGGATCTTGAGAGCCCTGACTTCTTTTGTACTTTTTTTGTATACCCTAAAAAAGGGGTTTTTTTAATTTTTGGTACCAATTCGTACTTTCCCAATCGCCCCAAGGGAAAGGGTGGGTTGCAATCTTGCGCCGCAGGCGCACGGTACGCTACTTTTTTCGTTGGCCACATCCTTCTTTCTCACTCCTCATTGGGTTCTACGAGCTCCGTCCGTAAAATGGTGGGGTCACAACATGCAGCAAAGTTCGCAGCTATGCAAACTGCCCCCACGTTTACCTTGCACTTTACCCTCAGTGGTCAAGTACTGACCATATTTTACACTAAACCTGAAAATGCCCTGTAAAAACTGATGCATGCATTTTAGGTCAAAAATACTCATTTCTCAGCGCAAAGTGACCCCATCACAGCCCGCACGGACTCCCGAGAATCGAAGAAGAAAAAAAAATTCCTCAATTTTTTGTAGGCCAAAAAAAATTTTCCCCCCGACCCGACCCCGACCCCCAAAAAGTTTATACAGGGAAATAATTTTTCGCGAAAAACACCCCCAAAATAAAGTGTAATTTTTGTACTTCTTTTGTGATTCTTTTGTGCTGTTTTTGTACTGGATTTAGCCATACCAAATGAAGGCAAAAAGTAAAAAACTCGGGAACTCGGTGAGGAAAACCCACACACGGTGGTTGATACTTGGGAAGCATAGAACATGGGAGGGAAGAGCGTGGACTCCATACCATCTGTCCATTGCTGCTGCACACTCCCGCGATGGCGGCATCCAGGCACTCATTCTTGACGCACACGGCAGCTGCGGCCTGAGCCTCCCCTGTGGTGCGCTCGCCCTGGCACACACACTTCCAGTCGTTCATGCTGCTCACAGTTTGCACGGGGTCCTTGCACGCCTGCTGTGCAGATGTGCACACTGCGTTGTTTGCAGCGATTCCGCACTCGTCAACAACTGTGTGAGGTGAGGTATGGTGTGGATGAAGTGCAAGAGAGGGAAAGGGTAAACTATTACGCATCCGACGTTTGGATAAAGAAAACTAGAGACGAAAAGGTTTGGGGGAAGAGTTTCATTCTTGAACGCATCCCTACACTCCCTACACTCCCTACACTCAGCCACACTTATGATGTAGTCCACAGGTGCTTCACATGCTCAGAAATTTGGTGAGAGGCACAAGGGCACTGAACCACTTCAAGGTGCATACCACCTCCTTTGTGGACTCGTATCAGCACAGCACCGTGGGGTGCGAAAGAAAGACAACCAAAGGTGGCAGAACACATACCACAAGACGGCGCAAGGTCTGAACAGCGGCACTCCCAGTCGTCAACGTCGTCCTGGTCGAAGCAGTACTGTCCCTCCCCGCATTTGTCCAGGTTGTCTGCGCACTCACCAGTTCCAGCTGTGCGGGAAAGAGGAGGGGGTGGTTGGTGTTGAGGGGAGGAAGGGAGGGTGTGTCCGTGGCAGTGGTGTGCATAAAATGGTGGTGTAAGAACAGCGATGATAGAGAATAAAGAATAGAGAATGGGATCTATGATCGTCTCCGTGGGACCCACAACAGGCCGTGAGGGCCTGAGACGCTACTGTGACCTAGAGTTGAGTGAAAAAATCTCTCTCCGTTTATAGATCACCCAAAGAATAAAGGATGAAGGATGAAGGATGAAGGAATAAAAGGGAAATAAATAAAACCTACATCCTCGAAACTTTTCTACACAAATGATTTCATTGAACGCATCCCCTACTCCAATTCAATTCAACACAGCGGGACACACTGAGGCTGGGACACAACTGTAGCTTTTTCCCTCTCGTTCCCGTACTTGACCCTCGTACTATCAAGAGATCAAGAGCACAAGGGCCGAAGGACATAGAGTAAGGAAAGTTTTGTACTACAGGAAGGTGTGCGTCACTTAGCTGTTACTGTGTGCTGTAAGCTGTATTTAGTTGCCAGTAAAGAATAGGCATAATGGTGTAATATATGCTGTCAACAGTGCACCACTGTTGAATTGGAGTCGGGGAGCAGAGGTTGGGGAGAAAAAGGGAGAGAGGATACAAATGCAAGATTATCGAAGTATACACACGAATTCATCCTTCGATTCCAAAAGGGTCCGATCCTTGCGGTTTGTATCATTTCCTAACAACCACTGCGTTACGCTGCGTTGTTGTCTGCACAAAAAAAAAAAAAAAAAAAAAAAAAAAAAAAAAAAACACATACTGCATGTAGCAACTGCTCCGGCGGCTTCCCCTGTGGACGAACCCTGGCATACGCACTCCCAGTCGTTCAGCGAGTCCTCAGTCGGGTTGCTGTCACGACACGTCTGTCCCGCCACACTGCAGATGGTGACGTTCGTGCACTCGTTGTACCCACATGTGGCCACAGGAGCAAGGGCCTGCTTCCCCTCGGAGAACGGACAGCGGCACTCCCAGTCTCCGCTGACAGTCGGGGACTTGTCAAGGTCAACACAGATCTGGTTATTCTCAACACACACGTTCACAGCCGTGCACTCGTCAATGGTGCAGGCACTCACAGCCTTAGCCACAGCAACCTCCAGTGCCGGTGCCTCACACATGCACATCCAGTTGGACAGCATCGTCGCCGACGTGTCAGGGTCTGTGCACGTCTGTCCAGAAGCAGTGCACACGTTCACAGACGTCTTCCCTGTGCGCGCGCATGTCGGGCAGATGTCCCTGCACTCGTCTACCATGCACGACGCAGCCTGCTTCACCCCCAGCTCCCCATGGAAGGGCGCAATGCACGCGCAGCGCCAGGCGCCCACGTCGGCCGCGTCAGCGCCTCCGACACACTTCTGTCCCACGCTGGTGCACGTCTGGCGGTTTTCCTCCACTCCGCACGCACCCGTGTACACGCACGTTGCCGGACCACCGGTCATCGACCCCGTCGACCCTGCGGGGCACTTGCACACCCAGTCGCCCAGGCTTGTCGCTGCAGTGTCGCTGTCCTGGCAGGTCTGCCCCACCTCAATGCACACCTTCCCTCTCGTGTGGCACTCGTCCAGAACGCACGACGCAACGCCGCCCATCGCCGCACCAGACTCTGGCGAACGGCAGATGCACGACCAGTCGTTCAGGTTGTCAGCAGACGCATCCGTGCAGTCCTGTCCCGCCGACTCGCACGTCACCCCGTGGGTCACGCACTCGTCCAGAGGCGCAGCCGTTGGCGGTGCCGATGTCGCCGGTGCGTCTGTCGAAGCTGTCTTCGGTGCGTCCGTTGGCGGGGCAGGGGTCGGGGGCAGGGATGTTGCCGGCGCAGATGTCTCGGGTGTGCCTGTCGGCGCCTGTGTGGGCGGCACGGTGGTGCACTCGTCGTTTTGCCAGTGGCAGCTGGGGTTTTTCTTGCAATCCAGCTCGTAACAATTCCGGTAGCACACAGAGTCCTTGCAGGTGGTATCCCACATGCACGCCTTGTCAGCAACGCAGAGGGCCTGCTCCAGGTTCGTGTCACAGCCCGACGGTTTTGCTACGTTCTGTCCAAACTTGCTGTTCGGGTCGCAGAAGGTGTTCAGCACAGAGTCTGGGATCTCGTCCAGCATCAGGTTCATGAAGTGGGTGTCAGTGGGTGTGCTCACAAGCGGCTTCAGCTTCGTCTCTGCGTTGTTGTCCTGGAAGGTGTGGTAGTCAAAGCGACGCATCACGATACCAAACACAGTCACGTCCTCGGAGCGCAGCTTCTGCTGGGCGTCGCTGAGCATGCCGGGGTGCGAGGCCTTCCAGTTCCTGTCGACACAGAGGTTGTTGCCACACCTGTCGGCACAGCACGCGTCCCCGTCAATGTCGGTGATACCTCCGTCTACAATGAGGATCACAACGTGCTCTCTCCACGACGGGCTGTATGTCGGGAGGAAGGTGTGGTCGGCCACGTCCTTGAGAGCGTCGTGCAGGTACGTCCACTGTGCCTGGTAGTTGGCCTCCTGCCAGTCAATGTCTCCGTGCAGCTCCGACCTCATACCGGACAGAAGACCGTTCGTGCACGCCCCAATGGCACAGCCCATCGGGTGGTTCTCAGCAGGAGTCGCCTCCGCCTTCGAGAACTGGATGAAGGTGATACGGAAACCCTTGTCGCGGGCTGCGTTCGCACCCACGGTGTGGTCGTCCCCCGTCAGCGGCACAGTCTTCATCCAGTCACGCAGAATCTCCATCAGCCCGTAGAACCCGTGTGCGTGGCGTCCGAACGACCTGCGCATCGAACCAGATCCGTCCAGCACAAACGCAATGTCCAGGTCGGGGCACGTGTCAAAGTTCGGGTCGGCGCAGAAGGCGCCGTTCGCAGTGTGGTGCCACACGCAGTCCGGGTCAGCATCACAGGGGCAGTGGTCTGTGTGCTTGTCACATGTTTTCGGCACACACACATTGGTGGCCGACCACATGCACTTGTCGTTGTTGTCACATTCCGGCTGGTTCCCCATTGGCGCACACGCAGTCATCTCGCACGCTGTGTCCGCTGTGGCCACATTCCAGTGGCACTTGGTGTTGTGGTTGCACACCTCCTCCTGCGTGAGTGCCTTGCACTCGTCCGTGGGCACACACTTCGGGTTGGCAGCAGCGTCCCACTTGCAGTCTGCGTCCTCATCGCAGTCCGGCTGGAGTGTGTGGTGGCACGGCACAGGGCTGCACATATGTGCCATGTCCGAAGGCGACACGGAAGCATCCACCGGGTCAGGTCCGTTCCACACACAGCCGTCCTCCTGCTCGCACGTCGTCTTCGAGATCTGCAGGCACTTCTTCACCTCGCAGTCCGGCCCCACCGAAGTGTGGTCACATACCTCAAGGGCACAGAAGTCCACGTTTGTGTTTGTGGTGTCGCACGGTGCGGGCATCGTCACACTTGTGGCCACACACGCGTCGTGGTTCGTGTCGTGTGGCACACACGGGTTGTCAATGCACGCGGTAGCCCAGATCGGGTCCCACAGACACGTGTCGTCGTTCTTGCACGCAGTCTCGTCCTTCCCCGTGCACCCTGTTGTCAGGTCGCACCTGTCTGCACCAGCGTTCCAGGTGCACAGAGGGTTCGTGTCACACTTGTCCTTGTTGCACAGCTTGTTGCACACGGACTCCACGCAGCCGGACTTTGCGTAGTCCCACACACACGAAACCTCGCTCTCGCAATCGGCTCTCGCCCCCTTCGCCCCACACCCGAGAGGCGTCGTCAAACCCACCACCTGTTTCCCAAACTTGCTGTTCGGGTCGCAGAAGGTGTTCAGCACAGAGTCTGGGATCTCGTCCAGCATCAGGTTCATGAAGTGGGTGTCAGTGGGTGTGCTCACAAGCGGCTTCAGCTTCGTCTCTGCGTTGTCGTCCTGGAAGGTGTGGTAGTCAAAGCGACGCATCACGATACCAAACACAGTCACGTCCTCGGAGCGCAGCTTCTGCTGGGCGTCGCTGAGCATGCCGGGGTGCGAGGCCTTCCAGTTCCTGTCGATACAGAGGTTGTCGCCACACCTGTCGGCACAGCACGCGTCCCCGTCAATGTCGGTGATACCTCCGTCTACAATGATGATCACAACGTGCTCTCTCCACGACGGGCTGTATGTCGGGAGGAAGGTGTGGTCGGCCACGTCCTTGAGAGCGTCGTGCAGGTACGTCCACTGTGCCTGGTAGTTGGCCTCGTGCCAGTCAATGTCTCCGTGCAGCTCCGACCTCATACCGGACAGAAGACCGTTCGTGCACGCCCCAATGGCACAGTTGGTCGGGTGGTCCTCAGCAGGAGTTGCCTCCGCCTTCGAGAACTGGATGAAGGTGATACGGAACGCACCCGTGTTGACTGCTACGTTCGCACCCACGGTGTGGTCATCCCCCGTCAGCGGCACAGTCTTCATCCAGTCACGCAGAATCTCCATCAGCCCGTAGAACCCGTGTGCGTGGCGTCCGAACGACCTGCGCATCGAACCAGATCCGTCCAGCACAAACGCAATGTCCAGGTCGGGGCACGCGTTGAACTTCGGGTCGGAGCAGTGGGGAACGGGCCCAGTTGCGTGCCATGCACAGTCAGGGTCCTCCGAGCAGTCACACTGATTTACCGGGTGGTTGTACTTGTCGCAGGTCTTCGCCACACAGGCGGACTGTCCACTGCGGGTTGTCCACATGCAGGTCGATTGTGTGTTGCAGACACCCTGGTCGGTGTGCTCCCCGCAGGTGGTCTCCCCACACACACCAGTCGCCTGCGACACGTCCCAGTGGCACTTCAGGTCGTGGTCGCATTCTGCCTCGTCCTCGTGCTCCCCGCAGAGTGTGCGCACACAAGCACCAGTCCACTTGCATCCCCCACGCGCATCACAGTCTGTCTGCCCCAGAGGTCCGCAGTCGTCTGCCTTGCAGTGCTTCACCTGGTCGGCAGGCGCCTGCGTCAGTGCATCAACCCCGCTCGGCACAGACCACGTGCACGTTCCAGTACAGGTCGCACTCGTTGACATCAGACACTCCTGAACCTTGCAGGGCTGGGGAGCAGACACGTCGAACGCGCACACGGACAGCGTGCAGAACTCCGGGTCGCCCGGCGGCGGGGAGCATGGGAATGGCACCACCTCAGCCACGGCCAGACAGGACTGCTCATTTGGAGCAGTCCTGCAGGGGTCCTCAACACATCCGAGGCTCGGACCCCAGATCGGGTTCCACTGGCACCCAGCGCCCGCACAGGTCGTCTGTGTTGTCTCGTCGGCACAAGCAGCCTGTGCAGTGGCCGCTGCTCCAAGGAGCAGTGCCACTCGTAACATCATACTCGGGTTGCTGACCCTCGCTCAACACGGGGGGAGAAGAACACAGAGGAAAAGGAAATAAAACGAAACAAAATGGGGGGTGGCTCAATAAAAGAGGGGGGCTCTCGCAGGTCTGTGGAAGGGTTGTGTTCTTGCTGTGTGCGTCTGAAGGTTTGGGGTTGAGACTTGAGTTTGGGATTGGGAGACAGTTGATTGGGAGACAGTTGATGGGAAATGATGCAACGTTTATTTGTGTTTTTGAGTCAAATCGAGATGAGTTGGCTAATTGACGAATCAACCTTAAAAGATGTGTTCTTTTATTTATAAAAAAAAAATGACACCAAAGATGGGGCAGTCCTAACTGGACGGAACCCTGCTTTTCGTGGAGTCAGAGAAAAACAAAAAAAAAAAAAATAAAGAAGTGATGCGATTTGGGTGTCAACACAGACACCAACCAATCAGGGGGGTGACCGACACCTAACAAAGTCCTGTTGATCGTCAACAATTTTTTTTGAAAACGGGAGGGGGGGAGAGAAATTCTGTTGAGTGGTTCAGACCCGTTCTACTTGTCAAAAAAAGCTCAGGAGAAGAAGATATGGAGAGGTTGGCTTCTGCGAGCTCCGTCAAATGGTGGGGTCACATTATCTGCAAAAAAACAGAATTTTTGGTCGGAAACCCTGTTGAAGAAAGAGTAACTCTGATAGGTAAGTAAAAATATGTTTTTTTTTTTTTCCAAAATTTCAAAAATCCCCAAAACCGGTTTTCCCAGTTTTCAAAACCAGTAAACCGGCATACCTTGTTTTAATCACACTGCAGGGAAAGAAGAGAAAACTCCTGTGTGCAGATTTTCACGGTATAAAACAGATGCTAGAAAGAACCAAGAACCTCAGCCCCTAATGGTGGCAGTATTGTGATGTGGGCCCATCACAATACTGCCACCATTACCAGCCCCCACCCCCCCGCAGGGCCACTCTCTTGACATAGCTGATAACATTTCTCAATAAATCATTTCATATACTTTCTATTCTGAACAGAAGGTATGGTGCAATAAAGAAAACGAATGCTTAAGATGAGTGAGTGGACAACCATCTCTGAAAAGGAAAGGAAAAAAAATAAAATAAAATACGCCTCTCGTGCTTAGTCACCAAAAAACAAAACAAAACAAAACAAAAAAACAAAACAAAACGAGCGTGCTGTGCGTTTGAAACCCCCTCCTCCGTTGTAGAGTAATTGAACCCCGGACGGTGAGAGCCGGCTGTTCTTAGCCACTTTGCTACAGGGTGGGGATCGTGTCAGGGGGTGTTGTAGGTTTGAAAGCAGGTGTGGGCAGTTTCTCAGAGTGAAACATTGGCCACGTGCTGTTTGAAAGACATGGACATTGAAGGGTTCGAACCATCGGAGCTCTAACACTGAGCTACTCGTCCCTGCCTGGTGTGTGTGTGTGTGTTTGATAACATATGTAGAGTGGGTCACGCCTGAACGGAGTATAGCCCACTACCTGATGTGTGTGTGTGTGTGTGTGTATTTTGCTTGAAAATAGGTGTACACAGCTCCTAATAGTGGAACCTTGCAGTGTGTATGGGTGTGGCTTTTAAAAGTAGAAAAATGCATATAAGGGGGGATGATGTGGCATAACAATTGCCTTGTAGAAGTGGCAATACGCCTCAGACGGTGCACCACCAGCCATGAAGGCTTGCAAGCGCTGTGGTGGCAATGGGGCAGTGTTGGGGAAGGTATCTAGTCTGAAGAGTTTTGTCGTATGAAAAAAGTGGCTGAAAAGGGGAGGAATGTGTCTTGAAACACAAAGCCCTCGTGTGGCAGTGTACCTTTGGGTGACAACAACACCGGGGGTGGACCTCAGTCCATGTTTTGCCACAAAAGAAAATTTGATGAATACAGTGTGACACAGAATTAATGGCCGATGACGACATTTTGTAAAAATTGTTATATTATTCTAAAAAATAGGCAAAATTTGACTCATTTCATTGCATTTTCAACTGGCCGTGTATGAAAAGTGTGTGTGTGGGGAAAATATTAACATGGAAATATCCCTTTTTGGTAAAAAAGGGTGTATGTGTAAAAAAAAAAAAATACAGTGTAGCAGTACAAACGAGTGGGTGCACAAAAATAAATAGAGCATGCATTAGTATTTTGTGTGCATTCCGTTGGAATTGCGAACTGCGTCTAGGCGTCGTGGCATTGACATGATGTAACGTGCAACGAAGCTATTGTCCATCTTGGACCATTCCTTGTTGATGGCACGTTTAAGTGCTGACACGTCTTTGGGCTCCCGTTCGTTGACTGCAGTCTGCAGCTTGGCCCACAGGTTCTCAATAGGATTGAGATCAGGGGAGTTGCCTGGCCAGTCAGCTTTAGGGAGGAACGAGAAAGGTTGGGAGGAGAGGAATGCTTGAGTAACGTTCGCAGTGTGGCAGGGTGCCCCATCCTGCTGAAACGTGTAGCTACTGTCAGGCAGGAGTTCTTTTATTTCTTTGAGCGCTTTCTGTAAGACGAGCGTACGGTACTTCTCTGCATTGAGAGCACCGTCATAGAAATAGAGCTTCGTCTTACCTCTGGTGGTGATTCCTCCCCAGACGTGAACCTTCTGCGTAGCCCTGACCTTATCAACGGTTGGGGGCGGCTCATCACCATCTGCAACCCAGACAACATCGTTCTTCTTGCTCACCCGAGAAAAAAGCCAAAAGTCTTTTTCATCGGTGAACATCACCTTTGACCAGTCGGTGTTTCGATGCGTTTCAGCAAACTCTATCCGGGCAGTGATGTTCTTTTCCGAGAGCTTTGGTTTGCTCTTCGTTTGAACGGGCTTCAGCCCCTTCTCCTTCAGGCACCTGCGGACACTCTCCCTCGAAATCTGTAGTCGCGACGCTACTTTCCTGCAAGACTGAAACCGCTTGCCCCGCATGTGTCTAACCACCCTATTCTTAACGGTGTCGGTGGTGGCCGATCTCTTGCGTCCCCTCCCTGGCTTGTCCGAAAAATTCCGCTCTCCAGCGCGGTACTCCTTCACCCACCTACCCAAACTCCTCTTCGCAACGTTCAGCAACTCCGCCACCTCATCATGGCTCTTACCGCCAACAACGACTAGCGACGTTGCCTGTAGGCGCAACCCTTCCCTCGTGGCCTCAGTGTTCACTTTACCCTTAACCATTATATTTTTGCTTTTATTGTGTTCCTGGGCGTAAATATTTTATGTTTTGGGGGTGTTTTGAATATGTCCTTGTCAAAATTTGCCGTTTTTTTATAAAATGTCTTCATCGGCCATTAATTCTGTGTCACACTGTATGCCTTACGTGCACACACATCGGAGGAGATGTCTTTTGTGCTCAACACGCCAAAGGAAGTAGAGTGTACGAAGCACTTCAGGTGAGGTCGAAGATAAATGTTTCCGTTTACGGCAATAAGCATCCACAACATAATGGGACATTGCAGCAAAAAAAAAAATGTCGAAATACAAAGCCCTCTCGTGACAGTGCACCTTGGTACAATGACTGGCTGTACCGGGGGGGAAAACTTGGTTATGGGAAGGCTATGGGGGAATTTATCCGGTGAGTTCCGTGAACACATACCAGGGTGGCACATGCACGCAGACAACGTGCATGCAACCTTGACAACGAAAGCGCTCCAACGCACAGCTGTCTGGGGTAGCATCCACGGCAACTTCCTATGTGGAACTACACACAAAACAACACAACACGAAAAGGGGTGGGTCTCTAGAGCCACCTACCATAGACAGGGCATGGACCCTCTCGACCCTTGAGATTTGTGTGTTCTGCTTTGCAAGCCAACACGCACTACCCTAGAGCAAATTGTTCTGCAGCACACACAAGGCATCAACATGCTCTTGCTGTACAGAGTATTGGATGTCTTTCTTTCTGAAGCCCAATGGACAAAGTGCACGCTCTCCTTTGGTGTGCAGGCAATGGGTCGACACGTGTATAACATTTCTAACAAAACCCACCCCTGAGAGCGAGTCTAGGCTATATACGTGTGACCATGCACGCCACGTGAGAACCAACTGATAAAAATAAATGAATAAAGCTTGTAACATGAGCCATGCCTCACTGCAGAGACATGTGAGCGAAAGGTACCACAGCAAGCAGCGAGCAACTCGCTTAATAGGGACCTTCGAAAAAAAAGGCTGCAAAACAGCCGAAGAAAACTTGACCGATTATGACTGTCTCACGTACACACAAATTGGGCTAGGGGCAGCTAGTGGCCTGAATACAAACACATCTGGAAAAAAATTGACTTGAAATACAAAGCCCTCTCGCGACAGTGTACCTATAAAAAAAAATAACACAACTAAACAAAGCCAACGGAGAAAGAGACAGTGTCAAACCTATGCATTGGAATGACGAATACGCACATACCGTCTGTTAACAACTCAACAGTTAACAAACAGCTGTGTGGACAATAAGGACGCAATGAAGGGCCCGCCGTGATGTCTAAGAGCCCTTCGCTCGTAAGCGAAGGGACAGGGATGAGAACAATGGGACGTCTCGGCATGGGTCTGTTTTCAAATAAAACAAAACATAAATAAGGAAGCTAAAGAATCAAAACCAAAACTAAACAAACAAAAAAAAAGAATTTTAAAAGCAAGGCAAAAATGTCCACGTAATAAGTCCTCGGAGTTGGGTGCATCGAAGAACTTAGGCAGATGGTTAACTTCTGTACTGCCTACATGGTCAAGCTTGCGGGGGAAGCTTCGCACTCATACACCCCCGGATGCCGGCTCGGGTGCAGCGCACCTGCAAGCGACGCAGGCAGTGCAGTGCCCTGGGGTGGCTCGTACAGGCACACCTTCCCCTCGTCGACAGCCTCCTCGCACAGCGTCCAGCTCCGGTGCACAGACGGCCCCATCACAGTCATGAAGCGCTGTGTGCGTGTCCCCACATCGCCGTGCTCCACAGGACCACTCGCAAGCCCTGCCCCCGCAACAGACGTGCCGTCGTGCAGGCGCTGCACGAAGCGCACAGCGTTCTCCGCATGTGCCTGTGTTGCACGGGTCAGGTTCCACCCAACACACACACGGCTCCCAAGCAGCGACACAAGCGCACCTCCACTCTGGTCCAGCGCCACCGTCAGTGCTGCAATGCCAATGTTCATGTCGTGCAGCGCACTCCCGTGGTCAGGGCTGTTCACACTCACCTGCACAACACCGATCGTCGCAGCTGCCGAGTAGCGTGCTTGGGCAAGTGTCTCGCACAACGTCTGTCCGGTGAAATCCATCACAGTGTCGCCTGTGGGAAGCAGGCCGGCTTCAAGGGGTGTGTACTTCCGTCCCGCAAGCGACAAAGGCCACAGGCAGCGCATGTCAACAGGCTCAGACACACCCTTCAGCTCAAGAGACTCGACGTCGCCCACAGCAGCATCGCAACCCTTGCTACAAGTGTCCCACAGGTCAGAAGGCACAGCCACAGCACCAGGCTTGCATGTGCTCTCAACACGGGCAGCAACGTTCACTGTGTGGCCAAAGTAGTCTGTCCGTCCCGTCAGTGCGTTCTGCTCCACAGTCACAGGGCCTGTGTTCACACCAATGCGCACAGTCAGTCCTCCCCAAAGTGAGCCCTGTTCAGCACAGATTGGTGCATCCTCAAGTAGCGAATCAGGCCAGACAGCTTCACGCAGGAGTTCGTGCACACGCAGACCGAAGTTCACCCCGTCCTGTGTTGATGCGAAGGCAATCATAAAAGCGTCGCCGATTGTCTTCACTTCGTACCCACCAAAGGCCTGCATCACCTCACGCATCACAGAGTTGTGGATCTTCAGCCCAGCACGCATCCCTTCAGGTGCATGTTCCCAGATCGTCGTCGAAGAACGGATGTCTGTGAACACAATTGTTGCTGTCTCGCTTTCGACCCCAGGTGGGCCAAAGGACACACGGCTCCCTTCGTCCTCCATCTCGTCAAACAGCGCAGCAGGGAGGTAGGGCCGGTACATACGCAGGTTCCGCTCCATTGTCTGCAGCGTCTCGTACATCTGCTCGGGGAGCTCCGCCTCACGCATCTTGAGCATGCGTGCCACACCGTCGACGTCGTACTTTGCGAGCAACGACGCAATCTCCTGCACAGCGTTGATCGTCCGCTCCATTGATGCTTGCTCCTTCAGGATCTCACGAGCGAAGCCACGCGTCGCCAGGAAGTCGAGGAGGAAGATCTGCAGCGCGAGGAACAGGAACACTATCTTGTCGCTGCGCTCGCAGGGCGGCGTCTCGCAGTCGATGATCTTCATGATGATATCCCTCCTCTTCTCTGCCGAGAACTGCCCCGGCACGTCGAACAACCCGAACCTGAACCTTTCCTCCATCGCCATCACAATCAACCACATCACAGTAAAGCACACGACACACATGCTGTACCGCGTAGGCACCTGCAGCACTAATAGAAAATCCACCACCAAGACCATCAGCGGCCAGAACTCCCACCCAAACGAGCGCGCGCTGAAGTCCGCCAAGAGCACCAAAGCCGCATACGCATACGCCACGCCCACAATGAGGGGCACCGTGACCCGGTAGCGGCAGAGCACTGCAAGCACAGCAAACAGCGAGACCACTGCCACCGAGACCACATTCACAGTAAAGAGCGCAGACCCGTCCTCCTTGAGCGCCTCAGGCAGTATGAGAGACGAGAACACCAGACACGCGCATGTGGACGCAAAGAAGAGTACCCGTTTCCTTTTCTCAACAGGACCGATTCTGCCGTCAAGGGAGAGAACATTGTGTATCCAGCCCATCCCGTGTTAGCCCTGTTTAAAAAGAAACTGTGGGGAGGGAGAAGGTGGGTGCAAACGCCGCACCATACAGGTGGACGCAGGTGTCGGTGTGGAGTAGGGAGGGTTGTAAGGAGGAAATAAGATGTGGATGGTGAGTCCCGTATCCTGCAGCTGCCACTGAGTGCAATGCTTTGGCTGTGTTGGTTGGGTCACGTTGTGGTGTGGAAGAGGGTGGGAAATGAGTAAAAAAAGGGGAGTGCTGTGAGGTGGTTGTAATGGCGAAGCAGGTTCGGCACTTTCTTTGTTTTTGAATAATTGAATAATTGATAACGTGTTGACACCTCACTTTTTTGCTCGTGTGAGCTCCACAAAGCCGTTCCTCACCTATCTCTCTCGTTTCGTGGATACCGTTACTACTTTTTTTTAGAGCTAGCTGGATTTGTGCAGCCGACACAAGCAAGCAGTCTGTACTGCACAGGTGTCACTCTCGCGTAAAAAAGAAACAAAAAAAGAAAAATTGAAATATCTCGTTGGAATGAAGACACAAAATATGTCCACCTTTTGTCGCTCCTTTTTACGAAGCGATCACACAATACAGCGTGGGCCTAGCACGCCTGAAAAAATGCTTGGCTGGAAAATGCATCTGAAGCGCACTCGGGAATACTTATGTTTAAGTACACCTCAGCCGCGCCTCAGCCGCCTTAGCTAGGTCGATTCGGCCTCGTTGCATAGTATGTTTACTATGCTGGGACGGAATAAAACTGGGACGCACCAAAAAACACACACACACACACACACACACACACACTTGGGACCATATTCTGCGCAAGAATGACCCCTATTTAGTTATCAAACACACACACACACACCATCCCGGAACGTCCCTGTTTTATTCCTTCCCAGAATATTTCTGGTGGTGTTCTTTCATGGGGGGGGGGGTCCGACTCCCTAGTAAAATTTTGTCCGGTTTTTAATTTTTTCACCATTAGGCCATTTCCCGGGCACCCCCGGGTGAATCCTGCCCCCAAAATAGGGTTTCTGGGCCCTGTGGGGCTAAATTCACCCTCTAGGTACCCCAAAATATGAAAAAAATTGAAAAATATGGTGAAAATAGGCTATTTTAGCCTTAGGCAAAATGGCCGGTTTTTGACTAAAAATGGTGTCTCCAAAAAAAAAATCAAAAAAAGCCCAAAAAATAGACGAAAAAGGGCGTCTCTGGACACAATTTCGACGGAAATACGTGGCTTGAGTCAATTACAACCGGTTTTTCACACTTTAGACAATTTTGCGACGCCTTGTTTGTGTTTTTCTTGTCCCCGGTCCAACCCCGGTCCAACCCCGGTCCACCTCATGCGTTTTTTCACCTAAAAACACAAAAAAACGTCAAAAAAATTGTCAAAAGGGTGAAACCCTGTTTTCAATTGACTCAAAACACATTTTTGGGTCGAAATTGTGTCCAGACACGCCTTTTTTCGTCTATTTTTTGGGCTTTTTTTTGATTTTTTGGAAATTTGGTCAAAATCGGCTATGTTGCCCAAAAGGCCAAAATAGCCTATTTTTCACCATATTTTTCAATTTTTTCCATATTTTGGGGTACCTAGAGGGTGAATTTAGCCCCACAGGGCCCAGAAACCCTATTTTGGGGGCAGGATTCACCCGGGGGTGCCCGGGAAATGGCCTAATGGTGAAAAAATTAAAAACCGGACAAAATTTTACTAGCTAGGGAGTCGGACCCCCTACCGGGGGGGGGGGGGGGGGCAGTGTTGGCAGAGTACGTGTACGTTGTACTTTTTGTACTTTGTACTTTTGTACTTTTTGACGTACTTTTTGGCGCCCAAATCCGTACTTTATGACCCTATATTTTACCCTGGGAATTCGAAGCAAAATCCGTATTTCCCCTCTCTTCACCCCAATCACACTCAAAAAAGGTTTTTTGTTATTCAATGGTGTTCCGGAGAGGGCCCATATTGACATGTCCTTGACATGTCCCCGACAGTGGGGGGTGTCATTTTGTAATTTGCTTAAGAGTGGGTTTTGTTTTTGCCCGGGAAAATCACCCACTAAGGAAGGGGTAGTGCTCAAAACCGCCCGAAGTCTGGAAGTGGCCGTCTTCTGGGCTATGTAGGCATCATAGGTGGTGCCTACTAGTGGTCTGAGCACACGGAGTTGCGACAACTCGGCCATAGTACCATAGTACCATAGTACCATAGTACCATAGTACCATAGTACCATAGTACCATAGTACCATAGTACCATAGTACCATAGTACCATAGTACCATAGTACCATAGTACCATAGTACCATAGTACCATAGTACCATAGTACCATAGTACCATAGTACCATAGTACCATAGTACCATAGTACCATAGTACCATAGTACCATAGTACCATAGTACCATAGTACCATAGTACCATAGTACCATAGTACCATAGTACCATAGTACCATAGTACCATAGTACCATAGTACCATAGTACCATAGTACCATAGTACCATAGTACCATAGTACCATAGTACCATAGTACCATAGTACCATAGTACCATAGTACCATAGTACCATAGTACCATAGTACCATAGTACCATAGTACCATAAGGTCGCCCAGAGCCCACCACGCGCACATTCTTGAGAAGCCGTTTATAGCTCTGTGCACTGAGCATTTTCCGTACTGCCAACACTGCCCCCAAACCTTTTTTTTTGCCCCCACACTGGTACACCAGCTGCACAAACCCGGCCACAAACCCAGATGTACTTTTTGTGTATTTTTTGTACTTTTTACGTACTTTTTGAAATTGGACACGTACTCTGCCAACACTGCGGGGGGGGGGGGGGGGGGGGGGGGGGGAGGGGGTAGAGCTGTACAAGGGGATGCAAATAAAGGGTTGTGTGTCATGTTTATTGCAAAACGCGTAAATTTACGGGTTTGCGGGTTTGCGCATCAGCAGCAAGCAGACTACAAACTAACCACTGCGCAGCCAAAAATACAAAAACAAAAACTAAACGTCACCAAAAAATAGAATTTTACTTCAGAAATATGACGAATAAAACTAAAACGAAGGGAAAACATAACTGTTTTCGTCTATTCACTCTGCAAATGTGTTTTTCTTATTGTTTACACTGCATAAGTTGCGGGAAACCCTTTTGGTTGAGTGATAGACAGAAGCGTTCTGCCACAGTTGAGTTTTGTGGTAAAACAAATACTATGAAAACAAAAATCTATGTGCAGCAAATCTCCAATACACATTAGCATGACATCGGGATTCCGTTGTCTCACGGTTCCATTGCGTATCGAGGTGCAGGGCGTTCGCTATCGCCATCGTTTTTTCCTGATCGTGGCGAAATGCCAAAAAACCCGAAATTTTTGCTTTTTTACTAGTGCTTAAAATAGGTCAAAAAAAATTTTCCCGCCGGAGAGAAGCTAGTTCGTGGGGGTGAATCCCCGGTACTGAGTGGTCGAAAAAAAATTGCGATTTGCGCGTGATCCCTTCCCCAGCACTAAAACCAGCAAAACGATGGAGAATTTCATCAATCCCCCCCTCACTGAGGGTCTCTTTGTGCTGTTTAATCAAACAGATGTACAAGAGAGAGGCATCTGTCATATGAGACTTCATCCTTAGTTTGATTATTTTCAATCAACTAAAACGTCTCTCTGCCGTTGAAGGTAGAGTTGACACGAGTAGTGACACCTTCTATAACAGGGGGTACGGGACACCTTCAGCAGACTGCAGGATTGAGGAGCGAGCGGGAGTGCTGGGGAAACTTACTTTCACGGCAGGCGGGTTTGCGGATGATTTTGAGTACAGTGGACACCCCCTCTGCGACCCCCCCTCCGGGGGGGTCGACAGGTTGGGGGGGAGAAATCTCTCTCTCATTTTTTTTTCCCCCCCTTTTTTTTTTTATTTATTTATTTATTTATACAGGGTTTCGCCCCGGTGGGGCGAAGCCCTGGGGCGAAATAAAATGTCATTTTTTCAGGAAAAGATTTTTTTAACGAAAAAAAATATTTTTCGCCCCGGGGCGAACGCCCTGTCGAGGTGTCAAAAAAAAAAAAAAAAAAAAAAAAAAAAAAAAAAAATGGTGTGACCACCCAAACCGATTCTCCGAGGTTCTTCCGTGGTTCTTCCGTAGGTACTCCGGTAAGGGGGGTATACTTTTTTTTTGTTGTTTTCGGTTTTCGCCACCCGGGGGGCTTCGAGACCTGGCAACCGCACACGTACCTTCAGGTTGTGTAAAAGTGATTTTGCTGACCAAAACATAAAAGTAACAACCAAAAAAAAAAAAACGAAAAATGAATTTTCTAAAGCAAACTGACGATGTTGGCCGTGCAGTCGGACACAGGCCCCTCGACAGTATACACAGTATACACAGTATACACAGTATACACAGTATACACAGTATACACAGTATACACAGTATACACAGTATACACAGTATACACAGTATACACAGTATACACAGTATACACAGTATACACAGTATACACAGTATACACAGTATACACAGTATACACAGTATACACAGTATACACAGTATACACAGTATACACAGTATACACAGTATACACAGTATACACAGTATACACAGTATACACAGTATACACAGTATACACAGTATACACAGTATACACAGTATACACAGTATACACAGTATACACAGTATACACAGTATACACAGTATACACAGTATACACAGTATACACAGTATACACAGTATACACAGTATACACAGTATACACAGTATACACAGTATACACAGTATACACAGTATACACAGTATACACAGTATACACAGTATACACAGTATACACAGTATACACAGTATACACAGTATACACAGTATACACAGTATACACAGTATACACAGTATACACAGTATACACAGTATACACAGTATACACAGTATACACAGTATACACAGTATACACAGTATACACAGTATACACAGTATACGGGCGGTTCATTTTTTTTTCAAGGGATTTTTTCCGTTATTTTCGCGCGAAAATGCCATTTTTGGCACGTTTCAACCAATACAAACCCGTGGTGACCTCTCTCAGTCAAATTTGTGGTCATTTCCCCCTTGTGACAGAAACCGAGAACAACAAAAAAAAAGTATACCCCCTAGCAGTTCTCCGAGGTTCCTCCGTGGTTCTCCCGTGGGTTCCCCGTACCCCTTGAATCACACCAAAAAAAAAAAAAAAAAAAAAAAAAAAAAAAGACTGTGGTTCATGGGTGTTCCTAAGACGGAATACGAATACCACTTTTGGGATCGTGCACTTTTTTTTCTACAGGGATTCCCTTAGGGAAGAAAAAAAAGAGCAGACGGGTAACTAAGAGACTTTAGAACGGTCATTTTCACTGAGTGAGGTGCCCGTGAACTGGGATGGAATGAAACAACACAAAAAAGACATTTTTCTCCTTGTAGGACGAACCCCCAAATAAAATTTTCGCCTCCGGCGGACACCCCCTTTCCTCCACTGTGTACTGTGTACTGTGTACTGTGTACTGTGTACTGTGTACTGTGTACTGTGTACTGTGTACTGTGTACTGTGTACTGTGTACTGTGTACTGTGTACTGTGTACTGTGTACTGTGTACTGTGTACTGTGTACTGTGTACTGTGTACTGTGTACTGTGTACTGTGTACTGTGTACTGTGTACTGTGTACTGTGTACTGTGTACTGTGTACTGTGTACTGTGTACTGTGTACTGTGCAGTTATGCAGCCACGCCAATTTTTTTTATAGTACCACCGCTGAACGCTCGGGTTACCAAAAATTCAAATAAGACCAGTTTTGGGGTGTTTTGACCCTGTTTTTGACCCCCAAAGGGGAAGCCCACCCAAAGAAAAATAGTGGAATACGGACCCGATTTTTCCCTGAAAACCCCCGGAATACGGAACACCCATGCTGTGGTTATTGACGCAGGCACCTCCGACTGACCCGCTGTACGATGCCAGCCATCCGGATGAAAGCACAAGTACCCTGCGTCCTAAGTAAACGTAAAAAGGAAACCTAATGACTTGCCCGTACCGTAAGAGAACGAGGGCGGAACACAACCGCTCATCGGCCAAAAAAAAAAAAATGATAATTTTATATGCCACCAGCACAGGGTAGTGGTCACAATTTTCCTTCACAGGATCCATAAAAGAGGGCAAAGTAATAGTGAGCGAAAGAGAGGTCTTGTTTGAGTGTCGACTACTATCACTAGATAGCAGCCAGTAGTGGAGATCAAAAGGGGGGGAAAGTCAATTTCATATACTTTTCCATTCGAGAAAGCAAAAAAAATTCCCTCATACTGGGTGGGGTGAATGCCACTCACAGGACCCATGAGAGAGGTGAGTAGAGATATCAAGAGGAATAAGAAAGAATTAGAAGGGCCGAACTTTGATAGCAAATAGATGGTTGTCATATACGTTCAAAGAGAGAGTACAAAGGACGTTCCATAAGGTCCAAACCTATTTTATATTTGTTGCAAAAGAAGAGGTGAAAAAGAAGAGAAAAAAAAAAAAAGCATGTGTCTCATACTCGGTAGCCCGCCTGAGTCCGGCGGGTGTAGTTGAGACGGAGAAGGACTATGGCGTACTTTGAAAGTCTGCCTCAAGTCCGCCCGAGTTTTGGCGAACTTGAAACGGACCCGGGCTGAGTCTGGGCGGACTCAGTCAAAAGTCCGCCTCAAGTCCGTCTCAACTCGGCGGGTCTTGGTGGAAATTTTTTTTTTGGCGGACGAAGTATGTTGTCCCCGTAAATAAACATTCAAATAAGAAGAAAAAGGAAAGCCTCATAAGCCTACCGTGTTTAGTCAGTTTTACAAAAAAAAAAAAAAAAAAAAAAAAAAAAAAAAAAAAAAAAAAAAACGAATAATCAGGGCTCTCAAGATCCTCCACGAAAAAAGCAGAATTTTCGAAATGAGGAGGATTTTATTTTTGCAAAAAAAACCCCAAAAAAAAAATTTCCCCCCCGCAACAAGCGGTCGTCGCGCGCTTCGCGCGCGCCTCCCTGACAGCCACAGAGCGGAGAGGCGGGTCAATTTTGCGAGGTAATAAAAAACGGAAATCTAATCCTTTCTCTTGCACCATACGCTCCACGAACCGTACAAAACCAATACGTCTTCCAGAAGCAGGGGCTGATGCAACGGCGGGTAATTTTTTAAAAACGGCAAAAATTTTGCAGCTTTGGTCAAGTTGTATTTTTTGGCTGCAAAATGCAAGGGTATCCAAAGACATTGCCAACTCTATTTTTTTGCGGAGCAAAAAAATTAATATAAATGGCGCCGCAGGCGAAAAAAAAATTAGGGTACGGTGTAAGAATGCTTCCTTTTACACCACAGAATCACTCAACGAACCCTTTTTTTTGAATAGCAAAAAATGAAAATGGCGCCGCAGGCAGAATTTTTTTAAGGTGCAGCCCTGGACGGTGCATACAGGCTCGGGAAAATATTGGCTCCCTCGGGGGAGACAAAGTGACCCCCACTATAAAACCCCTAGGAGGATAATCCTCCACCCGAGCCCGCCAAAAAAAAAAAAAAAATGGAGGAAATCCTCCACCAAAAAAGCCTGAAAAAAAAAAAAAAAGCCCCTGGAGGAAATATCCTCCCCTACGTGGAGGATCTTGAGAGCACTGCGAATAATGGGGGAGCGGCAGGTGGGAGGGAAATTCAGAAGAGCGCAGGAATGTTTAAACCATAGTGCCAACTTTTCTCTCTCCAGGACGTGCGTTCCAAAAGGAGGTGGCATTCAAGGGGGGTAGAAACAAAAGAGCTGAGCACAGCACATCCACTGATCGCTTGACAGAACGGGGATTACTGTCGGATGCAGTCAAAATGGTGCTACTTAAGTTTGCCGGCACACAGACGCTTGAGACAACAGGGGAACAATAGCCAGAATACAATGAATTTCCGTTCGCTTTCAACATTGAAGGAAAGGGGGAAACAAATGACGCAACACTGAACGGACCTCATTGTGACACACAGTGTGGATACGTCGTTCATGGTGCTGCAATACATCCCCTTCTGCGTGTCTGTAGGACTCAACTAAGCCCGAGGAGTCACGATGCTGGCGTACGAAGTGTCGTCGTGCCACGCTGCACACTCATACACCCCCGGACGCCGGCTCCGGTGCAGCGCACCTGCAAGCGACGCAGGCAGTGCAGTGCCCTGGGGTGGCTCGTACAGGCACACCTTCCCCTCGTCGACAGCCTCCTCGCACAGCGTCCAGCTCCGGTGCACAGACGGCCCCATCACAGTCATGAAGCGCTGTGTGCGTGTCCCCACATCGCCGTGCTCCACAGGACCACTCGCAAGCCCTGCCCCCGCAACAGACGTGCCGTCGTGCAGGCGCTGCACGAAGCGCACAGCGTTCTCAGCATGTGCCTGTGTTGCACGGGTCAGGTTCCACCCAACACACACACGGCTCCCAAGCAGCGACACAAGCGCACCTCCACTCTGGTCCAGCGCCACCGTCAGTGCTGCAATGCCAATGTTCATGTCGTGCAGCGCACTCCCGTGGTCAGGGCTGTTCACACTCACCTGCACAACACCGATCGTCGCAGCTGCCGAGTAGCGTGCTTGGGCAAGTGTCTCGCACAACGTCTGTCCGGTGAAATCCATCACAGTGTCGCCTGTGGGAAGCAGGCCGGCCTCAAGGGGTGTGTACTTCCGTCCCGCAAGCGACAAAGGCCACAGGCAGCGCATGTCAACAGGCTCAGACACACCCCTCAGCTCAAGAGACTCAACTTCGCCCACAGCAGCATCACAACACATGCAACAAGTGTCCCACAGGTCAGAAGGTACAGCCACAGCACCAGGCTTGCATGTGCTCTCAACACGGGCAGCAACGTTCACTGTGTGGCCAAAGTAGTCTGTCCGTCCCGTCAGTGCGTTCTGCTCCACAGTCACAGGGCCAGTGTTCACACCAATGCGCACAGTCAGTCCTCCCCAAAGGGAGCCCTGTTCAGCACAGATTGGTGCATCCTCAAGTAGCGAATCAGGCCAGACAGCTTCACGCAGGAGTTCGTGCACACGCAGACCGAAGTTCACCCCGTCCTGTGTTGATGCAAAGGCAATCATAAAAGCGTCGCCGATTGTCTTCACTTCGTACCCACCAAAGGCCTGCATCACCTCACGCATCACAGAGTTGTGGATCTTCAGACCAGCACGCATCCCATCAGGTGCATGTTCCCAGATCGTCGTCGAAGAACGGATGTCTGTGAACACAATTGTTGCTGTCTCGCTTTCGACCCCAGGTGGGCCAAAGGACCCGCGGCTCCCTTCTTCTTCTATCTCCTCAAACAGCGCAGCAGGGAGGTAGGGCCTGTAGCGGCGCAGGTTCTGCTCCATTGTCTGCAGCGTCTCGTACATCTCCTCAGGCAGCTCTGAGCCACGTGCCGCAAGCATCCGTGCCACACCTTCCACGTCGTACTTTGCGAGCAACGACGCAATCTCCTGCACAGCGTTGATCGTCCGCTCCATTGATGCTTGCTCCTTCAGGACTTGGCGTGCGAAACCACGTGTCACGATGAAGTCAATCGCAAACACAAATACTGCGAGTAATAGGCGAGTGGTTGGGAAGACTGTTGAACAGGGTGGCGTCGCACAGACGAACTTCTCCTCCAAGTAATACTTCCGTCCGAACTCACCCTCCTGTTCCGGCAGCCCTGGGAGGTCGTACAGACCAAACCTGAAGCTCTCCTCAAGACCAAGCAGTACCAACCACAAGATAAGAAAACAGACAAGACCCAGACTGTACCGTGTGGGCACCTGCATCACAAGCAGCATGTCGATGACGAGCACGAGAAGAGGCCACTGCTCAATGGAGACTGTTCTTGCACACAAATCCCACAACAGTATCCCAAACGTCATCATGTACAACGTGCCCACCACCAGCCTTGTTGTCAACGGAACCCTGCACAGCACTGCACAGATCGCAATGCTGAGCGCAAGCAGGACCACAAGTGTTCCCACCATGTTCAGGACGTGTTTTATTTGTCTATCTAAACTTATCGCCAGAGATAGTGCAGTCGCCAACCAACCCACACAGGCAAAGATGAAGAACTGTGTGCGCAGCTCCTTATTTTTCCTGCTCAGTGTCCCGTCCAAGGAGAGCACGCCATTGAGACACTGCATCCCCATCCCTCCCGTCAGGTACCTGTGTTCTTGTGGAGGTGGTTGGGTAAGAAATGATAAAGAGAACCCAATCCGCCTATGTGGTACTTTTTGTCAGGATACACTGCACACAGAAAATAGCAGCAAGGAAGTGAATAGTGTGCAGCACCACGTCTGGACAGAAAAAGAATAAAAATACGGGCAAAGAATATAGCCCATCTCCTTACAGCCCTGCTTGATCAAAACCCTGCAAAGGAATAAGAACGGTGTTGGGGATGTTGAGTCCCGTATCCAGCATCTGCCGCTGAGTGCAATGCTGGCTGTGTTAGTTGCGTCACGTTGTGGTGCGGAAGAGGGTGGCAAGCGATTAAAAGGGGGGTGAGGTGATGTGGTTGTAATGGCGACGCGGTTCACCACTCTTTGTTTCTGTTTCTTTTTTTTCTTCTTTTTTTTCTCTTTTTGATAATCTGTTTGATTGTGCGCGGAGCTGCCACAAGCAAGCAGTCTGCACTGTCCAGGTATCACTCTCACGACAAGAATGATAACAATAATACAGTTGGACAAAGCAATATTGGCGACCAAAAAAGTCGCCAATTGCAAGAAAACCCCCAAAATCCGCCAATTTTTTCCGCCAAGTTTCTTGTCCAACTGTAGTTATATAAACAAATAAAAGCAACTTTCCAGAGTTGAGGACGACTTTCGCTTATATCTTTGAAGTACAATAGCTTTCGAGCGATATTGAGTACAGATCCTGCACATAACAGGTGATTGTCGACACAACAACAAAAAATAAAACTCTTCCTTTTTTAGATAGATATTCAGTCAAAAAGAAAGGAAAACAAGGAAAAAAAGAGAGAAAGTTTTTTCGTTGATCGCTCGAATTAGTGTCCCTGAGTGAATGAATCTGGGGAGTAATTCGGCAAGCACTATCTAAAAACAGAGTTTTATTTTTATATGACGATTCTCGTATATTCAAAAAAAAAAATTGGAATATTTATGCAATGAATACGCAAAATACGTCCATCTTTTGTCGCTTTTTACGAAGCAATATTGAGAACATTCAGATACTAAAAAGGGTCAAACTAACTGTAGTAGTCGTCACTGCGACACCTATTGTTGGAGGGGGAGGGGGTGGGGTGGGGACTCTTGCATCCTTCGTTACCCCGCACGGTGGACTCCTTCTGGGAAAGGGCAACCGGAGTTCCGAACAGGGGGAGCACACGACGAGACACAGTGACAAGTGACAAGTGAAATCACATGTCATTTCACTTGTCACTTGTCACTTGTCACTTGTCACTTGTCACTTGTCACTTGTCACTTGTCACTTGTCACTTGTCACTTGTCACTTGTCACTTGTCACTTGTCACTTGTCACTTGTCACTTGTCACTTGTCACTTGTCACTTGTCACTTGTCACTTGTCACTTGTCACTTGTCACTTGTCACTTGTCACTTGTCACTTGTCACTTGTCACTTGTCACTTGTCACTTGTCACTTGTCACTTGTCACTTGTCACTTGTCACTTGTCACTTGTCACTTGTCACTTGTCACTTGTCACTTGTCACTTGTCACTTGTCACTTGTCACTTGTCACTTGTCACTTGTCACTTGTCACTTGTCACTTGTCACTTGTCACTTGTCACTTGTCACTTGTCACTTGTCACTTGTCACTTGTCACTTGTCACTTGTCACTTGTCACTTGTCACTTGTCACTTGTCACTTGTCACTTGTCACTTGTCACTTGTCACTTGTCACTTGTCACTTGTCACTTGTCACTTGTCACTTGTCACTTGTCACTTGTCACTTGTCACTTGTCACTTGTCACTTGTCACTTGTCACTTGTCACTTGTCACTTGTCACTTGTCACTTGTCACTTGTCACTTGTCACTTGTCACTTGTCACTTGTCACTTGTCACTTGTCACTTGTCACTTGTCACTTGTCACTTGTCACTTGTCACTTGTCACTTGTCACTTGTCGCTTGTCACTTGTCACTTGTCACTTGTCACTTGTCACTTGTCACTTGTCACTTGTCACTTGTCACTTGTCACTTGTCACTTGTCACTTGTCACTTGTCACTTGTCACTTGTCACTTGTCACTTGTCACTTGTCACTTGTCACTTGTCACTTGTCACTTGTCACTTGTCACTTGTCACTTGTCACTTGTCACTTGTCACTTGTCACTTGTCACTTGTCACTTGTCACTTGTCACTTGTCACTTGTCACTTGTCACTTGTCACTTGTCACTTGTCACTTGTCACTTGTCACTTGTCACTTGTCACTTGTCACTTGTCACTTGTCACTTGTCACTTGTCACTTGTCACTTGTCACTTGTCACTTGTCACTTGTCACTTGTCACTTGTCACTTGTCACTTGTCACTTGTCACTTGTCACTTGTCACTTGTCACTTGTCACTTGTCACTTGTCACTTGTCACTTGTCACTTGTCACTTGTCACTTGTCACTTGTCACTTGTCACTTGTCACTTGTCACTTGTCACTTGTCACTTGTCACTTGTCACTTGTCACTTGTCACTTGTCACTTGTCACTTGTCACTTGTCACTTGTCACTTGTCACTTGTCACTTGTCACTTGTCACTTGTCACTTGTCACTTGTCACTTGTCACTTGTCACTTGTCACTTGTCACTTGTCACTTGTCACTTGTCACTTGTCACTTGTCACTTGTCACTTGTCACTTGTCACTTGTCACTTGTCACTTGTCACTTGTCACTTGTCACTTGTCACTTGTCACTTGTCACTTGTCACTTGTCACTTGTCACTTGTCACTTGTCACTTGTCACTTGTCACTTGTCACTTGTCACTTGTCACTTGTCACTTGTCACTTGTCACTTGTCACTTGTCACTTGTCACTTGTCACTTGTCACTTGTCACTTGTCACTTGTCACTTGTCACTTGTCACTTGTCACTTGTCACTTGTCACTTGTCACTTGTCACTTGTCACTTGTCACTTGTCACTTGTCACTTGTCACTTGTCACTTGTCACTTGTCACTTGTCACTTGTCACTTGTCACTTGTCACTTGTCACTTGTCACTTGTCACTTGTCACTTGTCACTTGTCACTTGTCACTTGTCACTTGTCACTTGTCACTTGTCACTTGTCACTTGTCACTTGTCACTTGTCACTTGTCACTTGTCACTTGTCACTTGTCACTTGTCACTTGTCACTTGTCACTCAAAAAAGTCACTTGTCATGACAAGTGATTTTCTATTGGGATATAGGTTGTCACTTGTCACTCGTCACTGGGTCCCGTCGTGCACCAACTCTCGCTTGGGGGGGTAGTTGACACTCCCTCTTGCGGGAGTTGGGTTGGTACTCTCGCTAGACATACCCCGAAGGCGAATCCGTATTCGCCCTCTATTCGGATCCGAATACAGGGCGAATATGGTCCAGGAATTTTTGGGATCCAAATAATAGGGTGAATACGGATTCGCCTTCGGGGCACGTCTAGCGGGAGTTGGTAACTCCCTCTTGTTCGACCTCTTCTTAAGTAGCCATTTGATAGAGAGAGTCCGCCGTGCGATGTAGGGTAGAGATCTGACGAGGTTTTGTTCTGGGTTTCTTTCTTTCCCTGCCGGTGTGAGAATGATAACGCAATCTTGAGACAGCAAAAGGCGTTTGTTTGTGAGGTGGGATTACGTATCTCATGAAGTGGTGCTTTAAAAAAACTAACCACCTTTGCCAAAAAAGAAAAAAAAAAAAAAAAAAAAAAAAAAAGGGAAAAATTGACTTGAAATGCAAAGCCCTCTCATGGCAGTGTACCTGAAGAAAGAAGGGAAAGAAAATAAGGGGGAAAAAAACGCCACCAAAACTGAGTCGGATTTCAGGGTGTGACTCAACTATGACAAATCAGTTGGTTGGTTGTAACATAAAGTCGCCAGTTTTTTTTTTAAATGAGAGATATGGTGCTCCTGACGACCCCCATATTGCGTACTTCTTGCGTACTTGGTGCGTAGTTGTTGCGTACTTCGTCTTTTTTGATAAATTGTTGGAGTAGTGTAGTTGCCTCGGTTGTGTTGCCACAGTTGTGCAATCTCCGCTGCTTATTTTTTTTTTTTTTTTTTTTGGATTTCTGGGGTACCAGAGTAACTCAGTTGCTATTTTTGCAGGGAAAAGGGGAGAGTCAAAAAAAAAAAAATTCCTTTGGTGTATAGCAAGAACGTTCCAACGCAACAAAAGATGTAAAAAGAAACCTAATCAAAACTTGCCAGTACCGTAGTGAACGTATGCGGTACGTAACCGCGTCGCCCACCCTTCTGAAAAATTGTGAGCTTACAGGTCCTTCCATTGCACCCAACGCTTGATGCACGATAGTCGAGACAAAGAGGGGGGGTCACAACATCTCTCTCTTGGCGTCCCATGCTGTACCGACGGGCCTCACCCTTTAGGGTGTTCCATGGTTGCATGGACGTCAGGCTAATGTGACGTATTTTTTTTCGTTGCATAAGTGTGAGTTTGTGGTAAAACAAATACTATGAAAAACCCCCGATACCCACCTAAAACAAAGAAAACCTTATAAGATGACGCCTTAAGCGTCTTGGTGCTTAGTCACCTTGAAAGAGCAAAAAGAATTGGAAGAAGGGCCGGACTTTGATAGCAAACACGAAGAGAAAAAAAAAAGGGGGAATTCAGCATCATAAGACTATCGTGCTTTGCCACCAAGCTTTTGTGCGGGGATTCTGGGGGTTGGGGATCTTACTCAGGATGCTCCCTTGGGTTCTGGGAGGGCCTGGGCTGAAAAAAAAAACAATAAAATCTGAAAAATCGGGGATGCGGGACACGCTTTAGGGGCAAGCATGCCTCAGTCACCCAAAGAGGGGAAATAAAGGGGAGGGCAGTGGGAGGTGGTAGGTGGGGGGTATTCAGAAAGGCGCAGGGGGGGCGCTCAGACCAAATTAATCAATTTTTTTCTCTTTTCAGGGCATCTGCTGCGCGCATTGGACAAAGGTGTATCGCAACTGAAGACGGCACCATGTGCACCAGATCAATGCTATGTTTGTATAACACAAGAAAAAAGGGGTGGTATTCAAGGGGGGGTCAATGAAAAAAAGTAAAAAAGGGGGGAAATGGTTGGTTCTCTCTGTGTTGCTTCGGTTTTTGTTTTTTTTGCAGGAAAAAAAAGACATTCAAGGGGGGGTATAGAGAAACTATAGTTACAGCATCTTAACGGAACATAACAAAGAAAAGACTTGATCGCTTGACAGAACGGGGGATTTACTGTCGGATGCAGTCAAAAGGTTGTTACCTAGGTTTGCCGGCACACAGACGCCTGAGAACGGGGGAGGGGGACAATAGCCAGAATACAATGAATTTCCGTTCGCTTTCAACATTGAAGGAAAGGGGGAAACAAATGACGCAACACTGAACGGACCTCATTGATGACACACACATTATGAACAATATTTCGCTCTAACTACCCATTTTTCGCTTTCAAACATACACACATTAGTGTATACTCTGTTCAGGCGTTACCCACTCTAAATCTGTTATCAAACACACATTGGGGCCATATTCTGCGCAAGGATTACCCCATAAATAAGGCTATTACCACCTGATTTTTACCCCGCGTATAGGCGCGTAAAGACCCGTACAGGCCCGTATAGGCCAAACCCCACCCATTTTTCCCAGCCTTTACGCGCTATACGCGCTCATACGCGGGGTAAAAATCAGGTGGTATTAGCAATCAAAACACACACACACACACACACGTCCTGGGCTGGACGGTAAATTGCATCCGGGGGTATATGGCGCCTCCAGAAGCCCTATGAAGAACCCTGAGGGTTAAACGTCACCCCCCTTTTTTCCCCTTTTGTTTTGTGACGGTCAGTCCAGTGGGCAACCTGCATTGCACCTCGCAGGCCCCATTGCCACACCCTGGGTGGTGAAGTGTGCCGACTGTACAACTGCCCAAAGTCAGGCCAAGCTCATTGCACTGAGGGAGCTTGCCACATCCTCGGGTGAGGTGTGCTGCCTGGAAAGACATTCAACTTTTATTTAGCCATAGTACCTTTTTTCCGCAGAGACTGTTCAAAATGGTCACAGGCGCCGCAGCTACACCACTAGTTGGTGTTTCATGGTAAGTGCGTCATACCGCCATGTATCACAGGGCAGGTGCCCGCGAAGATGAAAACCCCACAGGGTGAAGATCAAATCCTGATGTTGAATGACGGTTGGAGAAATTGATTTTGTATACCCCCCGCTCCAATCGTCCGCGAAGAACCCTCCCCCTTTTTATTTTATTTTATTCGTAAGGAGTCACCTAAACCGTATCAATAAGCCGTAGCCTCTCCCTCAATATGGCTGGTAGAAGTGACAAGTGGGCCATACTCCGTTCAGGCGTTACCCACTCTAAACCCGTTATCAAACACACACACACACCACTCAACCACTGGGTAAACAGTCTGCAATGGGCGCATAACGGATCGGAGCACTCCGTTAGCTACATTGAGCTCGCAATAGACTTCGAGCTGACCACGGAACTTTCCCTGCCGGGTGTCAAGAACCGTAGATACCAGCCATACTGTGCGTCTCCAACCGTGTGCACTGTGCGCAACACCCTAGAAGGCCGCCAGGGCACAGAGGTGTTCTTTGATGGTGGTGCTAGACAGAACGGTACGGTATTTGCGAGGGCAGGGGCAGGAGCAGTTGTATACATCGACGGGGTGAAGGCAGCATCCGTAGCTACGCCCCTGCCATTTGCAAGAAGCAACAACGTTGCCGAGTACGAAGGGGCTAGCAGTGGCCTTTGCCTTCTTCGCGACCTACCCCCAGAAGTGTGTGGCCAGGCGACCATATACGGTGACTCAAAACTGATCATCGAGCACATCAAGGGGAACACAAAATGCAAAGAGAACCTCCAGCCATTCCTCCACCGCATCAGGGCCCAAATCCGAGACCTGCAACCCCGCTACGTCATCGAATGGTGCCACGTCAAGCGGAACCTCAACACTGACGCGGACGCTCTCAGCAATGAAGCGATGGATACGGTCGAAGTTGCGAGGGCGGAGCAGCTAAGCCAGGCAGCTGCAGAATACCCTCTCTTCCAAAAGAGCGTATGGGCCAAAGCACTGTCACTGCAGAGCCTCACCCGTGACCTACGCAGTGTGGTCCAAGTCGACAGTTGGACCAGAGGCAAAGAGGGAGGTGTCACCAGTCTGACAGCGCTCGGAGGGACAGTGGTGCAAGGGGTAAACCGACGGGCTGTGCTTTCCGCCAAGACAGAGGCCGTCCTCCGCCACCTCAACGCCCACAACATCCGCAGCGACCAGCCGCATGGTCCTAGCTCCATCCTGTATGAGGAGAGCCAAGCATGGGCAGCTCGGTTCTACCCCCAGGACCACTACGCCGCGAACTGGACGGAGGCATCCAGCCAGGCACGGGGCAGAGCGGCGGTGGACACTGCAGCCTTCAGGTCCAGACCCCCGCGACCAGCCCCCGCGGGGGCCCGCAAGAACGCCAAGATCATCTCATGTGAGAGCCACGGAAAAGTCAGATGTGTGTCCTGTGTGAAAGTGCGAGCCGTAGTGGAAACCTGCTGCAACCTGCACCACAGAGAGGATGATGGCCTTGAGCTTGTGATGGACTTCTGCCCGAGCCACAGATTGACGCGCTGTGGGGCCTGCCACTTGGACAGAAAAAGCCTAAACGAGTGCTGCCACTCCTGCCACCCGCAATACAAGCACGCGGCCCAGGAAGGCACTCAACCACTGCATCACCGTCACGACCCTTCGGGGGCGTCTGCCGTGACGTGAGCACCCTCCCCCCCCTTTTGGGGCCATATTCTGAGCAAGAATTACCCCTACTAGTTATCAAACACACACACACACCCAGGGGGCACCAACCTTTTTAGGATAAGACACCTCTCTCTCCCAGTTTGGGTGCCGCAAGGTCTCGCCCCTAGGGTGTTTACTAGGTCCTACCTCGCGCCCGCCTGTGGTATATGATGAAATACACCAAGTACTTCCAAGCGCACCAACCAGTACCCTATGCACATTAGCCTTTCGGCGGCTCTCGCCCTTTTGTATTGTCTTTCAATAGCAGCATTGGGGCCATGCACTACTTAGGTGCCGACAACGCTGGTTGAGAGGAAAAAATGGTCTCTCAGGTAAAAGTTTGTAAAAACCCCAACTGTGGGTAAGGCTTGGGGGAACAAGGTGTATTGGGGGGGTAAATTGCACTGAAACACACGCACGCACAAAAACTGATCTAAAAATATATCCGTTTCGCTTGATCAGATCTCGACCGTTTGCTGCATTGCACGCTTCCACCTGCCGACACTCCTTTTTTTTTTTTTTTTTTTTTTTTTTTTTTTTGAAAAAATTGATTGTTTCCAGCACACGCGGACTGTGTCAGTGTGTGATGGTATATGAGTATTGCCTGAAGTACAGAAAATGGGAGTGTCGGTGGCGGAGCACAAAAGAGGTAAAATGAGAAACATATCGGGTGGGGTCTCTGATCTAATCTGTGCGACGAATATATTTCCCCTAACACGCCATGTTTGGCCAGGGCCTCTCCAGCGCGTCAGTTGCAAAATATATCCGTTTCGCTTGATCAGATCTCGACCGTTTGTTGCATTGCACGCTTCCACTCAGGACCCTAAGGACCCTCGGATCGAAGGGACGCCGCGCGAACGATGAATGGGATTACGCTCCGCTGCTAAACCGGTAGTGTGATCGGGTAGTCTGCCACCACGCCTCTCGTGTACTTGTCTGCTTTTTGCTCCAACGTCGGTACCCATTCACATGCGACTTGGATGCGGGCGCCGGCCGCTAGGGTGAAAAGTTCAGCGATCACGAAATTTGAGCGGTAGTCTGAAGAGTGGCCCCTCTGGAGGCTGTGTACAGCCGGGAGGTTGTCGACCATCAGCCTGAGTCGCGTAGTATGTACCGATCTTGCCGCAAGTGCTACAGCCTGCTTTGCCGCGTAAAGTTCCTTCCTGTATATGTGCCAGTGTTCCTGCTCGTTAGAGAAATCCGCCTGTGACACCTGCTGCGGTTCTGACTCAAGGATCGCCGCCCACGCCTTCGAGGAAGCATCGGACCATGCTGTGATAGATGATGTTGGTCCCCGTTCAATCCATGGATTTTCCTTAATACGTATCGTCCTCTCCTTTACTTCCTTCACCACCGAAGGGCGCACTGCTGTAGGCGTGTCCCATGCAGCCGTGTTGTATAAGTCTCGAGCGATGTCTCTCATGAAGCTCAATGTCGCGGGTAGGAAACATAGAAAAGAGTTTGTAATATATGAGTGCCACACCATGCCCCCGACCACCTTGTAGATTTCCCTAGGGGTTGCCATCCCTCCGGTTACCTTCGCGTGTGCACTATTCGCTAAAAATTTCTTAATCCACTCCGGGTCTGAACGATAAATATGGTGTCTGAGGTCGAAAGAGACGCCGAAAGTTTCAAAAAGTTGTGTGGGGACCCCGTAGCCTTTCTCGTCCAAAGTCATCTTCGCGTCCACAGCGTTGCATCGGGAGAGGAATTTTTGAAACTGCTTGGTCGCCTCATCCTCCGTGTCTGCGGTGACAATGAAGTTGTCAATCCACGTGACGCCCTCTGACGGTGGCAACAGTACTCTCGCCGCTCGGTTCGCAATGCACGGGGCGAACTTCCACCCCATGCACAAAGCTTTTAGTCTTGTGGTCACGAACTTTCCTCGCTGTGGTGCTACTTTTACCCCGAAGAAGTCCCTGATGTCTGGGTGCACCGGAAACTGGTAAAACCAGCTCTTCCCGTCTGTATTCACCACCCAGTTGGCTTGTAGAATCTGATGTATCACCTGGGGCATTCGCGGGAGCCACATGTCCGGTGGGTGCCGCATGCAGTCGTTTAGCTTTCTGCCATCCAGAACAAACCTTCTCCCTCCCGACTTCTTCTCCACTGTGAATCCGTGTAGCACGACGGTGGGTTCCTGATCCACTTCCTCCAACACGTTATAGTCCTTCAGCGCTTTTAGGTGGTGCATGAGATTTCGTGAGATCTTTTTCCGGAAATGTGTGTCGTATCTTACGTTCTCTAGAGCCCCTTCCAGGAACTGCGCGTAAAAGCTTTTTGGATCTGTGATCAGATCAATCACTCCCTGCAGTTCACCTGTCACGTCCAACTCCTGCAGCTTCGCATGTCCATGAAACCGGCGCATATTGGCGCGATGTAGTCGTCCTCTGGAATACCGCGCACACGGGGTGGTCTGCACAGCTTTCCATTCACCGACACTGCGAGGACATCGTTGGGCGCCTCCAAACCCGGCCCCATGTCTTTTTCGTCCTCTGGATTGTAGCGTGTCTTTTCCCCTGGGATCCATGGTACGCCAGGTATCTTCCCCTGGAGCAAGTACTTCACATGGCTGCCTGCAGCTGCTGCGACATGGTTGCCGTCACGTCCACCCTCTGTAGTCCCGCTTCTGCGACGTATCGGATCAGAGACTCCGTTGTTTGGTGGCGGGTGAGGAGGCATATTTCGTCGAGGGACACCTTCTGTTTCAGGAGGAACTGCGCAGCCCCTCTTCTCAGTGAGTGCGACGACAGCTCCCTGTTGACTCTCTGTAGGGCGGCTCCGAGTTGGTGCGATGTTATCCCTGGTGGGAAAATCAAACCTTGCTGATCGCGGACAGCTTGCAGTCGTTGTACTAAAATTTCCTGCGCTGCCTTTGTGAGATGGTGGCCCGTGAAGCGTCCCAGCTGGAAAGGATCTCCTTTGGTCTCCCTCCAATGCACTGCCACCACTCCGTCTGGTCTGATGGTGATCTCCTGCTTCTTGAGTCGCAGCACGTCCGACGCCCTCCCCGCCGTCACCCAACACATAGCCAGTGCTAAACGTATCAACGGCTTCTTCTCCAGCTCGATCGCCGATGCGACTTCGGAGGGACGTGCCGGCTTGGCCTGCTTGCCCGGCATCAGTGCTCCCATCCTTCGCAGACTCCGACGGTAATCCTGCACCATTTGGGACTCCGCCAGGCGTGCGTCCCCTGTCCGCCGTAACGCCGCCGCCACGTCCATCGTATATTGCAGCGCCGAACTCTCCGTGACTCCGTCTAAAGACCTTTTCTTTTCCACCCAATATATGAGCGCCACTTCGTGTGAGATTGTGCATGTGTGTTTCTCCTCCCAAGCGTTTTTGAATTCGAAGTATCGCCGACACGTGCTTTGGAGGCTCTTCCAGGAGGACTCCGCTAAGCATCGGGCGAGGGTTGTCTGAGTCGATTGAATTATTGTATTTTCCTGTTTGTTTGTGAGGGGGGTCTCGTGTTGTCGTTTTCTGCCTCTTTCGCTGGGGGGAGGAAAGAGCATCTGCGCGTAAGGCAGTCAGTTCTTCCCCCCGCGTCCCCCCTTTCCCTGGTTCTCGGTGCGTCGGTCGCTGGTACGGTCGTAGTCCCTCTTCCTGTCGTTTTGGTTTGTGTCCCCTCGGTAACCCCCCGTAGTGCCTCGGTCGTTGTTTCGGTTGTACTCCTTCTTTTTATTCTTCCCCGCCTCTACCAGCTGCTCCAACATACGCGTCTGCAGCTGCACGGTGAAAGCTTCGGGGAGATAGCCGTTTGCCCTCTTCTCGTACGTCAGACGGATGTTCCTGCCGTATATGCCCAGATGGGTGGAGGCGGACATGGTCACCACTACCCTGTGCAACACCGCCATCGTCCCCCCGTTGTCTGCTGGGTTTGGTTTTAAAGCGTTTAGAGTGGTGTCGAGGAAATCGAAATTGCGTCTCATCTCTACCTCGTGCTCGCGGGCCACATCAAGGTTTGCAGGAAGTGCGTATTCTTTGAATACTTTGCTAACTTCCGTCCTGATCAGTGTCTTCACCTGGGGTACGTGTACGTTTTTCCATGTCCCGACCACCTCTGCATGGAAACCCTGGGGTAGTGCGAGGTTTCGCTGTTCCTCCAACGCCGTCATCCTGCCGTTCAACGCAACCATCTGGTCCCTCATCTGCATCAGGATCACCATCATGTCCTGCTGTGGTGCGTTCTGTGGTTGTTGCTGCTGTTGTGCTGCGTTCTGCTGTGCTGGGATATCCGGTGCCGGGTCAGAAGCGTTGCTCACGGCGTCGTCCAGTGGGATCGCGAAAGCGCGTATCCACTCACACACTGGACACGACCACCCCAACTCCAGAATGCCATCCGTGAACTCCGTGCGTGTTTGGCCCTGCGGGAGTACGTTGCGGATGCATGTCACCGTAGTGCGGTGGCCGCAGCGCCAGCAGTTTGCGCCTCCTCCGTGCACCGTGGCGCAGCTCGGGAACACGCATCCCGCCGCCGCCTCTGCCGGCTGCCCCTCTGCTCTGCCCACCTCCACCTGCGCCCACTCAACGTCGTGCGCGTTGGCGGGGAAGTCGTCCCGGGTAAGGGCCATGTTGACGGTTTGAAAAAGGGCTCGTGGTCCCTAGGCTCCTTTCTGGGCTCGTAGTCCCTGCTTTTGCTTTTGCTTTTACTTCTGTATCCTTTTTAGAGTTGGGCTCGTAGTCCCTTTTTACTTCTGTATCCTTTTTAGAGTTGGGCTCGTAGTCCCTTTTTACTTCTGTATCCTTTTAAGAGTCTGGCTCGTAGTCCCTGCTTTTGCTTTTACTTCTGTATCCTTTTTAGAGTTGGGCTCGTAGTCCCTTTTTACTTCTGTATCCTTTTTAGAGTTGGGCTCGTAGTCCCTTTTTACTTCTGTATCCTTTTAAGAGTCTGGCTCGTAGTCCCTGCTTTTGCTTTTACTTCTGTATCCTTTTTAGAGTTGGGCTCGTAGTCCCTTTTTACTTCTGTATCCTTTTTAGAGTCTGGCTCGTAGTCCCTGCTTTTGCTTTTTCTTCTGTATCTCCCCTGCTTTTTCTGTTTCTGTATTGTTTCTGAAAATATATTTTTGTCCGCGTGTGCTGTTTTTTTTTTTTTTTTTTTTTTTTTTTTTTTTTTTTTTTTTTTTTTTTTTTTTTTTTTTTTTGAAAAAATTGATTGTTTCCAGCACACGCGGACTGTGTCAGTGTGTGATGGTATATGAGTATTGCCTGAAGTACAGAAAATGGGAGTGTCGGTGGCGGAGCACAAAAGAGGTAAAATGAGAAACATATCGGGTGGGGTCTCTGATCTAATCTGTGCGACGAATATATTTCCCCTAACACGCCATGTTTGGCCAGGGCCTCTCCAGCGCGTCAGTTGCAAAAAAAAAATCTTAACGTACACTCTCTGTTGATTCTAAAACGGGGGAGGGTAAAAAAGGCGTGAAAGGTAAATTGGGGAAGAGGTTGAAAAGTTGGAACGCTTCCTCACCCCAGATCACACATTTTTTTTTTTTGAAAAATAAATAAAACTCCTCTCGAAATTGTTCAAGATTGAACTGAGAGAAAGAAGAAACCCCAAACCCTCCCAGACCAAACGGTCTAACCTGTTGTATTGACATAGTGTGGGGAGAATGAGGAGCACAAGAATCGTCTTCGCGCATACTAAAAGATTTCCTACGATATGTCACAAGTGTCATGTCACCGAAAAAAAAAAAAAACTTGTGAGATGCATGTGCTGCCTACCTCTCGGGCACACACATCTCTGATATAAAACACACGTACATCAAATTGGAAATATTCCGTTCAATGCGGGACTTGCACATTGCTTTTAAACACGCCTCAAAATAAAAAGTCAAAATCGAAGAAAAGTTGATACGATAAACCAAACCCTCTCGTGTGTGTCGTCACCTAAACAGGACGAAGTCACGTCTACCGCCACGCAGCAAGCTCTTGAGGGAGCTACTGCTCCGACGTTGCAACATTCACTTCTGCAGCTCTGTCTGTAGGACTACCTGAGGAGTCACGATGCTTGTGTGCGAAGTGTCGTCGTGCCACGCTGCACACTCATACAACCCAAACCTGTACCAGCGCAGCACCTTTGCAAGCGACGCAGGCAGTGCAGTGCCCTGGGGTGGCTCGTACAGGCACACCTTCCCCTCGTCGACAGCCTCCTCGCACAGCGTCCAGCTCCGGTGCACAGACGGCCCCATCACAGTCATGAAGCGCTGTATGCGTGTCCCCACATCGCCGTGCTCCACAGGACCACTCGCAAGCCCTGCCCCCGCAACAGACGTGCCGTCGTGCAGGCGCTGCACGAAGCGCACAGCGTTCTCCGCATGTGCCTGTGTTGCGCGGGTCAGGTTCCACCCAACACACACACGGCTCCCAAGCAGCGACACAAGCGCACCTCCACTCTGGTCCAGCGCCACCGTCAGTGCTGCAATGCCAATGTTCATGTCGTGCAGCGCACTCCCGTGGTCAGGGCTGTTCACACTCACCTGCACAACACCGATCGTCGCAGCTGCCGAGTAGCGTGCTTGGGCAAGTGTCTCGCACAACGTCTGTCCGGTGAAATCCATCACAGTGTCGCCTGTGGGAAGCAGGCCGGCTTCAAGGGGTGTGTACTTCCGTCCCGCAAGCGACAAAGGCCACAGGCAGCGCATGTCAACAGGCTCAGACACACCCTTCAGCTCAAGGGACTCGACGTCGCCCACAGCAGCATCACAACACATGCAACAAGCTTCCCACAGGTCAGAAGGTACAGCCACAGCACCAGGCTTGCATGTGCTCTCAACACGGGCAGCAACGTTCACTGTGTGTCCAAAGTAGTCTGTCCGTCCCGTCAGTGCGTTCTGCTCCACAGTCACAGGTCCTGTGTTCACACCAATGCGCACAGTCAGTCCTCCCCAAAGGGAGCCCTGTTCAGTACAGATTGGTGCATCCTCAAGTAACGACTCAGGCCAGACAGCTTCACGCAGGAGTTCGTGCACACGCAGACCGAAGTTCACCCCGTCCTGTGTTGATGCAAAGGCAATCATAAAAGCGTCGCCGATTGTCTTCACTTCGTACCCACCAAAGGCCTGCATCACCTCACGCATCACAGAGTTGTGGATCTTCAGCCCAGCACGCATCCCTTCAGGTGCATGTTCCCAGATCGTCGTCGAAGAACGGATGTCTGTGAACACAATTGTTGCTGTCTCGCTTTCGACCCCAGGTGGGCCAAAGGACACACGGCTCCCTTCGTCCTCCATCTCGTCAAACAGCGCAGCAGGGAGGTAGGGCCGGTACATACGCAGGTTCCGCTCCATTGTCTGCAGCGTCTCGTACATCTGCTCGGGGAGCTCCGCCTCACGCATCTTGAGCATGCGCGCCACACCTTCCACGTCGTACTTTGCGAGCAACGACGCAATCTCGTGCACTGCCTCTATCGTCTTCTGCATGGATGTCTGCTCCTTCAGCACTTGGCGAGCGAAGCCACGTGTCGCGATGAAGTCGACAATGAAGACCATCAAGCCTGCAAGGAGCAGGAAGGCTTCAGAAGCAAAGGGGATGGGGCAAGGCAGCGTTGCACAGGAGACTAGGTCGTCGTAGAACTCACGTCGTTGGCTCTGCCCCCGCAGCCAGGCTATGTCATACAGCCCCATCCTGAACACGTTCTCTGCAGACAGGAGTAGGATCCACATCACAGAGACAACAACAAAGATCAGCGTGAAGCGCTCGCCAACCTGCAACACAAGCAGCAGGTCCACGACAATGACAAGCATGGGGTACACAGTCTTCGCCACAAGACGTGTCTCGAGGTCGTTCAGGAAAATCGACACACCCATTGCATAGAGGAACACCACGATGCCTGCACGCGTGACTTCCCGCCCTGTGCACATGTAGACAAAGAGCGCTAGTGGACTGACCATAGAAATGGACGCTGCCAACGCCATGTTCGCACCCGTTCCCGCAAACGCAGCCGTCATCAGCATTGGTGTTGCTGCTGTAAACTGTATGCCCGCCACCAACGTCAGCAGGCGGCGCTGGTAGCACTCCGCACTGCTCGCTGCACCAGAACGGGAATACATCCGCTCGAGGAACGTCTCCCTCGACATTGTTGTCTGCCCCCCAACCCCTTCGGGTGTGCGCTGTGTGGTGAGGGTGGAGGTCACAGAGAATAGGGGTCCAGGGTTGGGGGGAAGCGTAATCAAGAACGTTGCATCTCCACTTTTTTTTTGCACACAATTCCCTAAAAAAAATACGGGCAACAGACAGAAAGCACACGGCTATACTTTGTGGTTTTACTTCACTTTCATTTTTCTCTCTCTTTTTCCCATATAGCAAGAAACCACTAAAGAATTTAACAACACACCACAACGAACATCACCCTTAAAAGGTTAGGCTTCTGACAGAGATATCTTTTTTTTCTGCCCTTTTTTTGTACTTTTTATTTTGAAAAAGTTGGGGGGGGGGGCAAAGTGCAGATGTTGTTTTAATCTGCTTTGCTTTGAAATCTTGATTTTGTATTAGTGTATGTGGTGATCCTGAGGCAGGGTCCTAGGTATAGTATACGGAAAATGTGTAACACATTTTCCGTTAAATCCGGTTTTTTTTTTTTTTTTTGGGGGTCCCCCAAAAAACAATCCCAGAAACCGTGGGTCCCTCCTACACTTACTCACAACAGAATTTTTTGGTACCCAAAAAAATCTCAATTTCCCATACGAATTCTGAATACGAAAATGCTCGCATTCAGAAGGAAAAGGAAGCATGCATCATGGCGAAAGAAAAAAAAGTAGCGTACCGTGCGCCTGCGGCGCAAGCTTGCAACAACCCTTCCCATGACATAGTTTGGCTGTAAAAAAAGTGCAATTTTAAGCGTATTTTTTGGAAATGTTGCGTACCGTGGCTTCGCCAGAAACTTTCGTTTTAGCAAAATACGTAAGTAAAATTTACGGAAACTGACGAGAATTACTAGCGACCGAGCCATTTTATTTCAACATTTTTTATAAATGTTGCGTACCGTGGCTTCGCCAGGAACTTGGGCGAACCTGTATAGACTCCCTGCTCCTGAACAAAGAATACAAAGTGTATCTTTGTGTCGCTTTTCTAGTCGACTGTCACAGATCATCATCATCATAGGGGTGAGGTTCGAGTGCACGATTCTTTCGTGCCACACATTCTTGGATGATCACCCCAAGGAGATTGTCCGGCAGTTCGTTGGGAATCGGGTTATCCCTCTCCATTATGCGAAGGATGTCCTCGACTTGACATTACGTATGGGTAGCATCAATTTTTTGGGGCTGTTGTGGGGTAGGAATTTTCCGCGCGCAGCGCGGAAATTTTTTTTCAAAACACATTTTCCGTTTCCCCCTTTTTTTTTTGGACCTAGAACCCTGCCTGAGGGAATGGATTTTGGTTTTTTTTTTTTTGGCAAGTTGCTGGTTTAGTGTAGCTGTCATATAAACAATCTTCACTGGTTTGAAAACTTTTTTTTAACCATTTCTTCAGGGAACTAAGCATCGGATGGTCCTGGAAGCTTCAAGAAAATGGAGTCGGCGGGGCTAAAGGGGAAGTTGCCTTCCTAAACGTGCAAAAAAAAGGCCTGTTTGGGTGATTTGAATGACCTCTCTCGAACACACATCTTTCAAAAGGGGGAGAAAGTTGATGAGATGACCCCAAGCCTGTGCTTAGTCACCTTGAAAGGAAAAAAAAAACTGTAGTTGTTGATGCAGGCACCTCCGACTGACCCACGATGCCAGCCATCCGGATGAAAGCAGCAAGTACCCTGCGGCCTACAAAAAAAAGATCATTGAGGGGTGAAACAAGATGGCACACGTAACAGCATCAGAGCACAACAGGGGTTTTGCAACACATACACAATATGGATAACACATCACACAAAATGGACAAGAAAAGAGAGAGAAACAAATGGTAAGGTGACCCTAAGCCTTTCTCGTGCTTAGTCACCTTGGTGGGGAAATGGTACACAACAGAGACGAAATGTGAAAAAGAAAAAAGAAAAAGAAGAAAAAAAAAGGGGGTTTTGCCAGGTGGTCCCCTAAGCCCCGCGTGCTTAGTCACCATAAAGAGGAAGCTTGAAGATGCATGTGCATCTCGTACACATTAAAAAAGGAGGGTTTTGTTTTGTTTTGTTTTGTTTTTGTTTTGTGAGAAAACGGGTTTATTTTCAAACTTTTTTTTTCCTTTTTGTCGCTATGTTTTGAAACCCCAAAAAACCCCCATTTACCAACCAGCATTTTCTCTCCTTTTTTTTTCCGGCAAACAACTTTGCAAAATAAAACAAAGAAGAAAAGAAAAAAAAACTTAATCCCAGGAGTCTGAATCGCTCCCAGAATCTTCATCCTTGGGGACAAACTTGGACGGCTTCGCCGCAGGCTTCTTCGCTGCAGCATCGCCAACCTTGGGCTGCTTGATCTCTTCCTTCGACTCCTTCTTCTCGCGCGTCTTGTCCGCTCCCTTCTCCCCGTTCAGCCCTGCACGCCTTTGGTTCAGCTTGTCCTGTACATTTTTTTTGTTTTTTTGAAATGTTTTTATATGAAAATGGTCACCTAAAAGAAAAGTTTATAAGATGAAGCTAAGTCTCTCCGTGAGTCGGTGTTGGCCAAAATAAAATAAAGCCCTAGAATAGAACGTAGAGTCCCCAACCCTAAGGAGCAATTGTTGTGAAAGTATTGGTGGTTGGTTTTAGGTTGGCCCGCAGGAATACTTTTGGGACACAGAAAACTGCTGCGTCACCACAGTATACGGAGAACAGCTTCAATAAGGCAGATGCTTTACAGTGATCTAATTTTATTGTCCCTTCTGTCAAAACCTCTTTGTTTTTCTCTTTTGTCTATTTTTCCTGCATTTTTTATTCTCTTTTTTGTACTTCCTTTTGTTAGATACGCTCAATCGCAATCTCAGAAGCATCTGAGAGGGTAAAAGCCCTTATAGGTAACATGCCAAATCATATCCGCTTTTTTTCCCAATACGTTCAAAAAACCCCCCCCCAACACCGTCCACATACCAGAAGCTTGTTTGTAAAGTCCTTCTTCTCCTCAACAGGTTTCTGCTTCGGTGGGTCCTTTCTCTCTGAAGCCGACTTCAACGACTTGCCCTTTCTGATAGCGTCCATGAGCGCCCCGTGTGGGTCGGAGTCCACCGGCGGGAGTTCTCTTCTCTCACGCGGCGCGGCTGGTGTGCCTGCTGGCGGCGCCATCTTGGGCGGTGGCGGTGGGCCTGGTGGTGGTGGCGGTGCACCTGCACCTGGTGGCGGCGGTGGCGCCCCTGGTGGTGGTGGTGGTGGAGGACCACCCGGCCCTGCTGGAGGTCTTGGTGCACCCGGAGGAGGTGGTGGCGGTGCCCCTGCACCCGGTGGTGGCGGCGGTCCACCACCTGGCGGCGGCGGTGGTCCACCTGCACCAGGTGGCGGCGGCGGCATCGCACCCGGGGGTGGAGGAGGCCCCTTCATGCCAGGCGGTGGCGGTGCACCACCTGGTGGTGGTGGTGGACCTCCGCCTGGTGGGGGAGGTGGTCCACCCCCTGGCGGCCCTGGTGGTCCTGGAGGACCTGGTGGCCTGCCCATGCCCGGTGGTGGTGGTGGGCCGGGTGGGCCGCCCCCTGGTGGGGGAGGTGGGCCTCCGCCTGGTGGTGGTGGTGGTCCAGCTCCTGGTGGTGGTGGAGGACCACCGCCCATGGGTGGCGGTGGGCCTGGTGCGGCGGCGGCGGCGGCGGCAGAGGGCTTAGGTGTGCGTTCCTTTCTGGTGGTGGTGCGCACGGTGCTGGCGTCATCCCAGAGCTTTGCGGAGGGTGCAATAGGTGTCTCGTCTTCGAAGCCAGTGTCGTCCCAGTCGCAGTCTGCCACCCCCTGCAGTCCCGGCAGTGTGTCCGGCATGTCTCCGAACACATCCGGCACATCGCCCGGCCCAGGCACGTACCCAATCCCCTCGGCATCACCCCCCTTCTCAAACCCGTCGTTCCCACCAAACGTCATCGGCGCCACCGCAAGCTTGCGGCGCTCCCACTCCTTCTTCCGCTTGCCCTCCTTCTGCAGCGGGTCGAAGATCCCGTACTCCTTATACGGGTTCTCGTTTGTATTGAACAGCAGCAGCGACCCACACGCCTCAAGGTTCTTCGGCATGCGGCCAAGGCCGTGGTGCTGGCGCTTCCCCTTCGAGTTCGACACGAAGAGTGGCAGCTCGTACTGGTCTGTCGGGTCGCGTGAGCGTGTCGGCACATTCACGTGTGTGTCCTCGGGCCACTCCTCGCGGAGGAAGACACGCTGGTCGCGGATCTTGCGTGTGCGTGGGCGGTACGTCGCCTCGTCGTACTGGATCACCTTCTCGGGCTTCCACTTCTGCCCAGGGTACTTGAACGAGGACAGCACAGTTGTTGCCTTCTTGCGCTCCGAGACCTCCTCCACAGTGTCGCCCAGCTCGCTGATCTTCTCCTGCAGCTCCTCCATGCGTGTACGCTCTGCGTCCACACGTTCCCCAATCCGGTCAAACACCGCCTGTGCAGCGTCGCGTACCTTCTGCAGTGCGTCCAGGGCGTGCTCCATCCCATGCTGGTCACGGCGTGCAGAGGTCATCGCAATGGGGACTGCGTGCTGGGTGGCACCCATCCCCTGCCCAACCCCAAGAGCTGTGGGTGACATTGCTCTCCCACACCCCGTTATCCTTGCCTGGAGGGATGTGTGTACACCTGTGGGAGGGAGAGGGAGAGTGAGTGGGAGAGTGAGAGAACAACTTCGAGGGCATAATGTGGCGAAGGATGGGAGGGGCCACATGCACACATGCACACGAAGTCTCTCGTCTATTCTCGGGTTTGGGTTCTTCGGCCGATGTTCTAGGATTTCACTCGGCAGCACCAGAAGCCCCAAGCCTCCACAACCCTCAGAGCTTCTTTTCGTGCTGCAGCGGGGCTACACATGGGGGACAGCCCTGTACCTTAACGAGGGGGTATACATACAGCACATCACCCCTCACTATGGCATGCATTTGGAAAAAGGGGAACCCCACCTGCCCACCTGCCCACCTGCCCACCTGCCCACCTGCCCACCTGCCCACCTGCCCACCTGCCCACCTGCCCACCTGCCCACCTGCCCACCTGCCCACCTGCCCACCTGCCCACCTGCCCACCTGCCCACCTGCCCACCTGCCCACCTGCCCACCTGCCCACCTGCCCACCTGCCCACCTGCCCACCTGCCCACCTGCCCACCTGCCCACCTGCCCACCTGCCCACCTGCCCACCTACCCACCTACCCACCTGCCCACCTGCCCACCTGCCCACCTGCCCACCTGCCCACCTGCCCACCTGCCCACCTGCCCACCTGCCCACCTGCCCACCTGCCCACCCGCCAACGCATCTCTTTGGCATGTATCTCACGGATAAAAAAGGAGAAGGGAGTGTGGTTATAGTTTGCAGCATCGACAACAAGTCGGTCAATATAAAAATAGTGAAGCTGATCAAAAGTAGAACTAAATTCTAGCCATGCCATCCAGAGAAAAGAAAGTCGAGGAGATGAGTGTCGAAGGGCTAACCTAATAAGGTAGCTACAAACAAGTGGCTTGTGTACGGTGTTTGTGAGAATGGCTGATGCCCGTACACAACGAGTAGTGACCACACACCAGATACCACACACCTTCCCACTACTGGACATGCGTACAGCTGCAGTCTATGGAAATAGAGCACAGCAGCAACACACTCACACCCCACACCATCACCCTTGACCACCCCACTCAGATTCCCTTCCCCACCCCAAAGCCTTCTACCCGGTTGTCCCCTATACCCCCCTGCAACGGTCGTGCCAAGGCCACACTCAGAAGCCCACCCTTGACTGTCGAGGGATGCACGTTCAAAGGGCTCCGTTCACAAGGACAACCCTGTCCAGCGTCTTCAACCGCTGCTGCAGACACATCGCCTTTCAGGTACTTCCGCACTGTTGTGTTGTAGTTCTCCCACTTCTTGTTCTTCTCGATCTGGTACATCCATTCTTCAGTTTCTTCCTCGGCTTCTTCGGTGTTGAGAATAAGCTCGGCAACCACTTCAGGTGTGTCAGAGGTTGCAGACACTTCCACCTTGCACGGAATCAGGCGCATCTCGTGTTCGCACTCAGCTTCGCTGAAGCACACACGGTTGCAGAGCACGTCGCAGCCAAGGATACGTCCTGCACGTTCCATCCCATGCACGTCACGCACAAGTGTGCCCACCATGCTGAAGCGGCGCATCACTTCACACCCCATGTCACCACGCAGCACCTTCCCAGTCGCAACACCGATGTTCACCTGTGCCAGCTTAGGGTCCTGCAAGAGCATCGTTGCTGTGTGCAGTGCTGAGGTGGCGTGGTTTGCACACTGCCTTGACGTGTTGAACGAGCAGTGCACCCTGTCACCAACAAACACGTCCACCATCCCACGGTATGACTCTGTTGCCTGCAACGTCTTCAGAAGAAGAGTTGTGAAGAAGGAGGAGAAGTGTGCACTGTCCTGCTCCACCAGACGCAACGTGTCTTTGATGTTCACCGTCAGCAGAGTCGCCTTCACAGACGTGAGCCCCAAAGCAACGTGTCGTGCGTTTGCAGCAAGTAAGCTTCCATTTGTGGAACTACTCTCAGAAGATGCTGTTTGCTCTGCACAGTCGTCGTCTAGACTGACGTGTTCAGTGCACTCAACTTCGCTGTCTTCATCCACAAGCAGACACGTCAGTGGCAGGTACGCTTTGTACGACCGCAGGTTCTTCTCCAACGCACGCAGTGCCACCGTCATCCCCTCAGGCAGCTCATGTTCATGCTCCTCCAGCAGCTCCGCCACCTTCTCCACGTCGTATCCTGCCAGGAGTGAGGCAATCTCCTGCACAGCGTTGATCGTCCGCTCCATTGATGCCTGCTCCTTCAGCACTCGGCGTGCGAAACCACGTGTCACGATGAAGTCAATGCAAAACACAGACACTGCAGTTAATAGGCGAGATGAAGGGAACGGTCTTGGACACGGCGGTGTCTCACAGTCAAACTTCTCTTTCAAGAAATACAGCCGTCCGAACTCACCCTCCTGTTCAGGCATCCCTGGCATCTCGAACAGACCAAACCTGAAGCTCTCCTCAACACCAAGCACCAACAACCACATGACAACAAAACACACAAGACCTTGACTGTACACTGTGGGCACCTGCATCACAAGCAGCATGTCGATGATGAGCACGAAGAGAGCCCACCCATCGAGGGAGATAGCTCGTCCATTCAAATCCCACAGCAGCATTCCGCATGCGATAACGTACAACGTGCCCACAACTGTCCTTGTTGTCAACGGAACCCTGCACAGCACTGCAGAGACCGCAATGCTGAACCCAAGCAGGACCACAAGTGTTCCGACCATGTGGAGGGGGTTTCTTCGCAGTAATCCTGGTGTCACCGCCATGAAAAATACAGTCGCCAACCAACCCGCAGAACCAAAGATGAAGAACTGTGTGCGCATCTCCTTCTTTTTCCTGCTCAGTGTCCCGTCCAAGGAGAGCACGCCATTGAGACACTGCATCCCCATCTCCCCTCCCGTCAGGTACCTGTGTTCTTGTGGAGGAGTGGTTGGAGTGGTTGGGTAAGAAATGATAAAGACAACTCAATCCACCCATGTGGTACTTTTTGGCAGGGAACACTGCACACAGAAAAAGAAACACACGATGCCCGAAGCGCACCACTCCGCCCTTTGTATTGACGCATTGACGCAATTTGATTCCCCCCTACAGAGTCCCCCCTCCACCCGGAACCCCTTGAGACGAGAGCAGAGAGGTGAACGCCAAATCAAGAACAGCACCGAGAAGGCAGGGACGGGCCCCGCAACAGAAAAATTGGGGGGAATCACGGAACCCGCTGGACGGACACCACCTGGCTCATTGGGTTGAGCAGAGCCACCTGCTGGGAAGAGTACAAGACCTTCGCGTACAAAGCGCCAGACAGCGTGCAAATGCTCTTGACCCTGTGCAGAGAGGAGGAAGAGTGGTCAGCAACGGTCTCACACCTGCACAGAGTCCACAGCCTTGTGCATATGATTGAGGTGCTCTTGGACGACCTTGCTGACAAGCTTGCATGACACCAAGCCTACAGCCCGCCCCTGAAGAAGATCCTGTGTAGTCTCTGACCCGATGTAACTATTTTGTGGCAAAAACCTCAAACATCGGACATTCGCACAACAAGACAAAAGGAGAAGAAGGGGATGTGTTTTCTGTGTTTGCAGTAAAGACAATTAGTCAAGCATGTTCCCAGATCACGTGATTTTGACCAAAATTTTGGGGTCCAGATCACGGAAAAAAAAAGGGGTATGGGGTGCGTTTTTGGGCGTTTTTGTCGATCGCATCGTCCGATTCGGTGCGATTGCAGAAAGTGATGGGGTCATTTTGGAAAAATGGACAAAATTTTATTGACTTAAATTTTTGCAAAATATGAACCCATACTCGTAAACAAGGGTCATTTTCAGGTTTGAAAAACCAACTTCAGATGAAATTGTGGTGTTTTGAGTGGGAACACAGTAGCGCCGCAGGCGCACGGTACCCAACTTTTGTCTTTTTTCTTTTTCCCTTTTCTCTGCTTTCTTTTGATTGTGCGAGCCGATTGCTCTCCACGGTGGGGTCACATGTGTGTGCAAAAACACTCTGAAGTACCCTTACTATGAAATATGAGATTCTCTGGTTTTAGTAAGGAAAAACCCAAGCAAAATCGTCAAAAATCTACGGTAGTCGGTAGGCGCGTAGCGCGACCCCCGTGCGCACCCCACTTTTTTTTTTTTTGTTTTTCCCGGAAAAGTACCGCAATTGACGGATCGCGATCCGTGCGAACCGTGGTGGTGACTCATCTGAAAAAATATTGAGTAGAACAGCTGCAGATCGTGTGCGAGCACTTTTTTTTTTTTTTTTTTTTTTTTTTTCCAAAATTCCTGAAAACCAGATCATGATCACGATCTGGGAAAAAGCTTGCAATTAGTCTGTCAATAAAAAAAAATAGTGAAGTTGATCAAAAGTAGAACTCAATTCTAGGTCATGCCATCCAGAGAAGAAAAAGATCGAGGAGATGAGTGTCGAAGGGCTAACCTAATAAGGTAGCTACAAACAAGTGGCTTGTGTACGGTGTTTGTGAGAATGGCTGATGCCCGTACACAACGAGCAGTTACCACACACCAGATACCACACACCCTCCCACCACTGACATGCGTACAGCTGCAGTCTATGGAAATAGAGCACAGCAGCAACACACTCACACCCCACACCATCACACCACGCATCTGGTGCTGTTGACTGAAATGTATTTGCAAAAAGCAGGCTCATGACGTGGCACCACAGCGCTTCCTCACAGTACGCAATAAAACGTGACCATCACCCTTGCCCACTCAGATTCCCTTCCCCACCCCAAAGCCTTCTACCCGGTTGTCCCCTATCCCCCTCTGCAACGGTCGTGCCAAGGCCACACTCAGAAGCCCACCCTTGACTGTCGAGGGATGCACGTTCAAAGGGCTCCGTTCACAAGGACAACCCTGTCCAGCCTCTTCAACCGCTGCTGCAGACACATCGCCTTTCAGGTACTTCCGCACTGCTGTGTTGTAGTTCTCCCACTTCTTGTTCTTCCCGATCTGGTACATCCATTCTCCATTTTCATGTTCGGCTTCTTCGGTGTTGAGAATAAGCTCGGCAACCACTTCAGGTGTGTCAGAGGTTGCAGACACTTCCACCTTGCACGGAATCAGGCGCATCTCGTGTTCACACTCAGCATCGCTGAAGCACACACGGTTGCAGAGCACGTCGCAGCCAAGGATACGTCCTGCACGTTCCATCCCATGCACGTCACGCACAAGTGTGCCCACCATGCTGAAGCGGCGCATCACTTCACACCCCATGTCACCACGCAGCACCTTCCCAGTCGCAACACCGATGTTCACCTGTGCCAGCTTAGGGTCCTGCAAGAGCATCGTTGCTGTGTGCAGTGCTGAGGTGGCGTGGTTTGCACACTGCCTTGACGTGTTGAACGAGCAGTGCACCCTGTCACCAACAAACACGTCCACCATCCCACGGTATGACTCTGTTGCCTGCAACGTCTTCAGAAGAAGAGTTGTGAAGAAGGAGGAGAAGTGTGCACTGTCCTGCTCCACCAGACGCAACGTGTCTTTGATGTTCACCGTCAGCAGAGTCGCCTTCACAGACGTGAGCCCCAAAGCAGCGTGTCGTATATTTGCAGCAAGTAAGATTTCATTTGTGGAACCACTCTCAAAAGATGCTGTTTGCTCTGCACAATCTTGTTCTGTACCTTCTGTGCTGACGTATTCAGTGCACTCAACTTCGCTGTCTTCATCCCCAAGCAGACACGTCAGTGGCAGGTACGCTTTGTACGACCGCAGGTTCTTCTCCAACGCACGCAGTGCCACCGTCATCCCCTCAGGCAGCTCATGTTCATGCTCCTCCAGCAGCTCCGCCACCTTCTCCACGTCGTATCCTGCCAGGAGTGAGGCAATCTCCTGCACAGCGTTGATCGTCCGCTCCATTGATGCTTGCTCCTTCAGCACTTGGCGTGCGAAACCACGTGTCACGATGAAGTCAATCACAAACACAAAGAGTGCAGTTAATAGGCGAGCTGAAGGGAACTCCACTGGACAGGGTGGTGCCTCACAGTCAAACTTCTCCTTCAAGGAATACAGCCGTCCGAACTCACCCTCCTGTGCAGGCATCCCAGGCAGTTCGAACAGACCAAACCTGAAGCTCTCCTCAACACCAAGCAGCAACAACCACATGACAATGAAACACACAAGACCTTGACTGTACCGTGTGGGCACCTGCATCACAAGCAGCATGTCGATGGTGATCACGAGGAGAGGCCACCCATCAATGAAGATGGCTCGTGCACTCAAATCCCACATCAGTATTCCAAATGCCATCATGTACAACGTGCCCACAACTGTCCTTGTTGTCAACGGAACCCTGCACAGCACTGCACAGATCGCAATGCTGAACGCCAGCAGGGCCACAAGTGTTCCTACCAAGTGGAGGTGGTGTTTTTTCTGTCTGTCTATGCTCACCACCAGACCAAGTACAGCGGCCAACCAACCCACACAGGCAAAGGTGAAGAACTGTGTGCGTAGCTCCTTCTTTTTCCTGCTCAGTGTCCCGTCCAAGGAGAGCACGCCATTGAGACACTGCATCCCCATCTCCCCTCCCGTCAGGTACCTCTGTTCTTGTGGAGGAGTGGTGGGTAAGAAATTGTGTAAAGACAACTCAATCCGCCCACGTGGTACTTTTTGGCAGGGAACACACTGCCCACAGAAAAAGAAACACACGACCCAGTCCGAAGCTCACTACTCCTCCCTTTCTATTGACGCATTGACGCAATTGGATTCCCTCTGACCAGAGTTGCGTCCCTCCACCCGGAACCCCTTGAGCCACCCCGGAAGTCCTGTGTGGTCTCTGATTCGATGTGGTCAACTATTTTGTGGCAAAAACCTGAAATATCGTAAATAAGGACACAAAAGGAGGAGATGTGGTTATTGTTTGCAGTATCGACAATTAGTCTGTCAATAAAAATAGTGACGTTGATCAAAAGTTGAACTAAGCTCCAGTCACGCATTCCATACAAAAGAACAGTAGTGCTAGCCTAATATGTTACCTGCAAACACGTGGCTTGTGTACGGTGTTTGTGAGAATGGCTGATGCCCGTACACAACGAGTAGTTACCACACACCAGATACCACACACCCTCCCACTACTGACATGCGTACAGCTGCAGTCTATGGAAATAGAGCACAGCAGCAACACACTCATGGCACCTTCACCAACCCCAGGTAGACATTGGGAACATAGGGACTGCATAAAATGGCGCCGCAGGCGATAATTTTTGAGGGTACGGTGTAAAAATCTAGCTTTTTAAAAATTTTTGAAAAAAGGTGTCGTTTGAGAAAAACAAACAAACGGACGCGCTGTGTGAAAAACGAGTGTTTCTCTGCGGGGAAAAAATGCGGGGGAAAAAATCGAGTCCGCCCAAATCTGGGGACGACATTTACAGAAAGGCCTGGTGAATAGTGTCGGGTTTTTTCCCCTCCAGATTTCTCTGTTTTTTTTTTTTTTGAAAACCAGTTTTTAGAAAAACCGGTTTTCAAAACCAGTTTTTTTAACCACCCTAATACCCTGGTTGTATTTGTGCATCCACCCAAGAGTGTGCTGCACTATACTTTTTGGTTGGACCCTTCCTACATACACAAGGCATGTGAAACTAGGCGGTGGCTCTGTGTCATTTACAGTGCAATGTACCACACTGCTGCTGTCGGGGGCAGTTTCGGTGTCCTGGTTGTCGGGGACCGCCTCGTGGTGTCTCCTCGGTGTCGGGCTCGTGCACCCAAGTCTCTCGTGCTGCACCTTGGTCACAAGTGCGGTCCATCAAGACCCAAAGTGTGCAGCTAAGTGCACTCCTCAAGAAAGCCTGCCCTGCGTTGCATTGCGTAGCGGAGACAGGTCAAGCCTCCAGAGACAGGCACCTCACCAGGAAGCAGGGACACCTGCGTTAATGTGCAACAGATGTGCTCGTCGCAAGGACCTGGTACAACCCATCATGTGATTTGCCCTCAGCCTGCAGTGCCAGCTTCAACGCAGCAGGAAGCACAGTCCCCAACGGAGGTTCGTACAAACACTGCCTCCCCTCCCGTGCCGTGTCGCACAGCGCCCAGCTCCGGTACACAGTCTGCCCCATCACCGTCACAAAGCGTTGCTTCCGAGCACCAACATCTCCGTGCTGCACCGAACCCGTCACAAGCCCTGCACCAGACAGCACTGCAGTCCCCAAAAGGCGTTGTGCAAAGCGCACTGCGTTCTCCATGTGTGCAGGTGCTGGCCGGGTCAGGTTCCACCCAACACAGACACGGCTCCCAAGCAGCGTCACCAAGGTCCCACCGTTCTGGTCCAGTGCCACTGTGAGGGTCGTCAGGGCAAGGCTCAGGTTGTGCAGTGCTGAAGGCTCACACTCATCACCAACGGAAAGATGCACAGTGCCAACAGTTGCCTCAAACGGAAGTGTCATGGGGTTCGCACGAAGAGAATGGACATTGCTGTCAGCTATGGAACCTGAACTGGTATTTGCACTATCGGAATCACGTCCATCGAAATCACAGAAAGATACACCCTTCGGTACCACGACAGGTTCTTTGAGGGGACTGTGCTTGCGACCCGCAAGTGACAAAGGCCACACACACTGCACAAACGTTATCCCAGACACACCCTTCAAGTCCAGTGCCTCCGCATCCCCAACAACAGCAGAGCAAGACCTGCACTCAGATGTGTACAGGTCAGAAGGCACAGCCACAGCACCAGGCTTGCATGTGCTCTCAAGGCGGGCAGCAACGTTCACTGTGTGTCCAAAGTAGTCTGTCCGTCCCGTCAGTGCGTTCTCTTCCACAGTCACAGGGCCTGTGTTCACACCAATGCGCACAGTCAGTCCTCCCCAAAGTGGTCCCTGTTCAGCACAGATTGGTGCATCCTCAAGTAGTGAATCAGGCCAGACAGCTTCACGCAGGAGTTCGTGCACACGCAGACCGAAGTTCACCCCGTCCTGTGTTGATGTGAAGGCAATCATAAAAGCGTCGCCGATTGTCTTCACTTCGTACCCACCAAAGGCCTGCATCACCTCACGCATCACAGTGTTGTGGATCTTCAGCCCAGCACGCATCCCTTCAGGTGCATGTTCCCAGATCGTCGTCGAAGAACGGATGTCTGTGAACACAATTGTTGCTGTCTCGTTGGCTAGACCAGGTGGTGCCACAGACCTGTGCTCCTGCTGTATCCCGTCCTTCTCCTCCATCTCCTCAAACAGCGCAGCAGGGAGGTAGGGCTTGTAGCGGCGCAGGTTCTTCTCCATTGTCTGCAGCGTCTCGTACATCTCCTCAGGCAGCTCTGAGCCACGTGCCGCAAGCATCCGTGCCACACCTTCCACGTCGTACTTTGCGAGCAACGACGCAATCTCCTGCACAGCGTTGATCGTCCGCTCCATTGATGCTTGCTCCTTCAGGACGTCACGTGCGAAACCGCGTGTCACGATGAAGTCAATCGAAAACACAAATTTTGCAGGTAATGGACTAGGCGAAGGGAACGGTACTGGACAGGGTGGTGTCTCACAGACAAACTTTTCTTTCAAGTAATACTTCCGTCCGAACTCACCCTCCTGTGCAGGCAACCCAGGCAGGTCGAACAGACCAAACCTGAAGCTCTCCTCAACACCAAGCAGCAACAGCCACATGATAAGAAAACAGACAAGACCCAGACTGTACTGTGTGGGCACCTGCATTACAAGCAGCACGTCGATGATGAGCACGAGGAGAGGCCACTGCTCAATGGAGATGGTTCGTGCACTCAAATCCCACATCAGTATCCCAAACGTCATCATGTACAACGTGCCCACCACCACCCTTGTTGTCAACGGAACCCTGCACAGCACTGCACAGATCGCAATGCTGAGCCCAAGCATTCCCACAAGTGTTCCAACCAAGTTGAGAACGTGTTTTTTCTGTCTGTCGATGTTCATTATCAGAGACAGTGCAGTGCCCACCCAACCCACACATGAAGCGATGAAGAACTGTGTGCGCATCTCCTTCTTTTTCCTGCTCAGTGTCCCGTCCAAGGAGAGCACGCCATTGAGACACTGCATCCCCATCTCCCCTCCCGTCAGGTACCTGTGTTCTTGTGGAGGGGTGATTGGGTAAAAAGTATTTCCCCTTTTGAAAGACACGCTGTGTGGGTATCCAAAGACGGTCAGGCATCTGTGATGTCTTGCTTCAAGCGCATCACAGCATGGTAGTGCTGTTTCGGGCGTCAATTAGGCAATACAGCCAACCCCTGCCACCTGCACAATAACGCCGACAAATTAATTAGTCATGAAAACAGCAAAACTGAATAGTGTACCTGACACGATGAAGGCAGTAAAGAAGAAGTTCCACGGTTCCGCCTTCCTCTTGAGGCTGCTGAAGAACAAATTGCTGACCGCTGAAGACTTCAATAAAGACACAGTCCACCTGCCCCCCTCACCCTGCAACACAGTTGCTTTGCTTCCCCAGCATCACCCCAAGGCACCATTGCCAACAACTGATGCACCTCGTCTCATCCCCTTCCTGTCCCCAAATCAAGTCCGGTGTCTTCAACAGACCACCCAACATCCAACACCAACACCAAGTAGCCGAAGAAGGAACCTTGAAAGACGAACGGGCCCACCCAGGGCACACGCACATCTTGTATCAAAAGGTTCGGACGGCCACATGGGTGGTTTGGGGGTGGTGCAGCGATGTCACACCACAAGGTGCGAACCAAGTGAGTCAACCTCCCCCCCTCCCTCCTCCCCCTCGCTTGTTGCCTTGGTTCTGTCTCTGCCCACCCCAATGGTCCACAGTGCAACCCCAATTGCCGCAAGCAAACAAAGTGTCCAGCAGACTCTCTTCCTCACACCCCCACTTGGTATTTGCTGCCCCAGTCCGTAAGCATGCTTCTGAGGTAAAAAATGACAGAGGGAAAAGTGAGGTTTCAGCAGGAAAACCATAAAAGTGCTTCAAACTGCTCAAAACACCGTTTTTCTGCCTTCTTTTGACAGATCGCTCCCAGAGGGGTGCAAAGGTGTTGGGTCTTGGCACAAAAACGGACCACTTTTGGGGCAAACAAAAAGCACCGCGAAGGCGGAATCGAACCGCTGCGGGTCACCCCGCCTACAGATTTGAAGTCTGCAACCAACACCAGTTGATATCATCACGGCGAGAGGAGGCTGCGAAAGCGTACAGACTGTGCCGCTGACAATCACTCTGTCCATAAGAAAGTGAAGTTGGTCAAAAGTTAAACTAAATACTAGCAACGCTTTCAAAAGAAAGTGAAGTTATACTGCAGGCACCTCCGACTAAAAAGAAAAACAAAAACAAAAGAACAGCAGTGCTAGCCAAATATGTCAGCTGCAAACAAGTGGCTTGTGTACGGTGTTTGTGAGAATGGCTGATGCCCGTACACAACGAGCAGTTACCACACACCAGATACCACACACCCTCCCACCACTGACATGCGTACAGCTGCAGTCTATGGAAATAGAGCACAGCAGCAACACACTCACACCCTACACCATCACACCACGCATCGGGTGCTGTTGACTGAAATATATTTGTAAAAAGCAGGCTCATGACGTGGCACCACAGCCCTTCCTCACAGTACGCAATAAAACGTGACCATCACCCTTGCCCACTCAGATTCCCTTCCCCACCCCAAAGCCTTCTACCCGGTTGTCCCCTATACCCCCCTGCAACGGTCGTGCCAAGGCCACACTCAGAAGCCCGCCCTTGACTGTCGAGGGATGCACGTTCAAAGGGCTCCGTTCACAAGGACAACCCTGTCCAGCGTCTTCAACCGCTGCTGCAGACACATCGCCTTTCAGGTACTTCCGCACTGTTGTGTTGTAGTTCTCCCACGCACTGTTCTTCCCGATCTGGTACATCCACTCCACAGTTTCGCCCAGCGAAGGTGCAGTACCAGTCAGAAGTTCGGCAACCACTTCAGGTGTGTCAGAGGTTGCAGACACTTCCACCTTGCACGGAATCAGGCGCATCTCGTGTTCACACTCAGCATCGCTGAAGCACATACGGTGGCAGAGCACGTCGCAGCCAAGGATACGTCCTGCACGTTCCATCCCATGCACGTCACGCACAAGTGTGCCCACCATGCTGAAGCGGCGCATCACTTCACACCCCATGTCACCACGCAGCACCTTCCCAGTCGCAACACCGATGTTCACCTGCGACAGCTTCAACCCCCTCAACAGCATCGTTGCTGTGTGCAGTGCTGAGGTGGCGTGGTTTGCACACTGCCTTGACGTGTTGAACGAGCAGTGCACCCTGTCACCAACAAACACGTCCACCATCCCACGGTATGACTCTGTTGCCTGCAACGTCTTCAGAAGAAGAGTTGTGAAGAAGGAGGAGAAGTGTGCACTGTCCTGCTCCACCAGACGCAACGTGTCTTTGATGTTCACCGTCAGCAGAGTCGCCTTCACAGACGTGAGCCCCAAAGCAGCGTGTCGTGTGTTTGCAGCAGGTAAACTTCCATTTGTGGAACTACTCTCAGAAGATGCTGTTTGCTCTGCACAGTCGTCGTCTAAACTGACGTATTCAGTGCACTCAACTTCGCTGTCTTCATCCACAAGCAGACATGTCAGTGGCAGGTACGCTTTGTACGACCGCAGGTTCTTCTCCAACGCACGCAGTGCCACCGTCATCCCCTCAGGCAGCTCATGTTCATGCTCCTCCAGCAGCTCCGCCACCTTCTCCACGTCGTATCCTGCCAGGAGTGAGGCAATCTCCTGCACAGCGTTGATCGTCCGCTCCATTGATGCCTGCTCCTTCAGGACTTGGCGTGCGAAACTACGTGTCACGATGAAGTCAACTACAAACACAAATACTGCAGTAAATAGGCGAGGCGAAGGGAACGGTGTTGGGCACGGCGGTGTCTCACGGTCAAACTTCTCCTTCAAGTAATACAGCCGTCCGAACTCACCCTCCTGTTCAGGCATCCCAGGCAGGTCCAACACACCAAACCTGAAGCTCTCCTCAACACCAAGCAGCAACAACCACATGACAACAAAACACACAAGACCTTGACTGTACACTGTGGGCACCTGCATCACAAGCAGCATGTCGATGATGATCACGAGGAGAGGCCACCCATCAATGGAGATGGCTCGTGCACTCAAATCCCACATCAGTATCCCAAATGCCATCATGTACAACGTGCCCACAACTGTCCTTGTTGTCAACGGAACCCTGCACAGCACTGCACAGATCGCAATACTGAGCGCAAGCATTCCCACCAGTGTTCCTACCAAGTTGATGGCGTGCCGTTGCTGCCTCTCCACGCTCGCCACTAGAGACAGTGCAGTGCCCACCCATCCCACACATGAAGCGATGAAGAACTGTGTGCGCAGCTCCTTCTTTTTCCTGCTCAGTGTCCCGTCCAAGGAGAGCACGCCATGGAGACACTGCATCCCCATCTCCCCTCCCGTCAGGTACCTGTGTTCTTGTGGAGGAGTGGTTGGGTAAAAAATGATAAAGAGAACTCAATCTGCCTGCTTTTTGGCAGGACACACTGCACGCAGAAAAGACAGGAGCAGGAGACACGCCCGTCGTGGAACACAACGAGTAGTGACCACACACCAGATACCACACACCCTCCCACCACTGACATGCGTACAGCTGCAGTCTATGGAAATAGAGCACAGCAGCAACACACTCATGGCACCTTCACCAACCCCACCTATTGTTTGGGTGAAGGCGAAATAACCCCTTCCAACACAACTACGATTGTTGCAATGTCGACAACGTACGCAACCAACTCAGAAACACATATGTAGGACTTTCCAGCACTCAGACAACACAGCCTACCACATGCTTCCAGAACACGTTCCCTATGTAACAACACTAACGGTGCGGTCCATCAAGGCCCAAAGTGTGCAGCAGTGTACTCCTCAAGAATGCCTGCCCTGCGTTGCATGGCGTAGCGGAGACAGGCCAAGCCTCCAGAGACAGGCACCTCACCAGGAAGCAGGGACACCTGCGTTAATGTGCAACAGATGTGCTCGTCGCAAGGACCTGGTACAACCCATCATGTGCTTTGCCCTCAGCCTGCAGTGCCAGCTTCAACGCAGCAGGAAGCACAGTCCCCAACGGAGGTTCGTACAAACACTGCCTCCCCTCCCGTGCCGTGTCGCACAGCGCCCAGCTCCGGTACACAGTCTGCCCCATCACCGTCACAAAGCGTTGCTTCCGAGCACCAACATCTCCGTGCTGCACCGAACCCGTCACAAGCCCTGCACCAGTCAGCACTGCAGTCTCCAAAAGGCGTTGTGCAAAGCGCACTGCGTTCTCCATGTGTGCAGGTGCTGGCCGGGTCAGGTTCCACCCAACACAGACACGACTCCCAAGCAGCGTCACCAAGGTCCCACCGTTCTGGTCCAGGGCCACTGTGAGGGTCGTCAGGGCAAGGCTCAGGTTGTGCAGTGCTGAAGGCTCACACTCGTCACCAACGGCAAGATGCACAGTGCCAACAGTTGCCTCAAACGGAAGTGAAAAAGGGTTTGAACGAAGAGAATGGACATTGCTGTCAGCTATGGAACCTGAACTGGTATTTGCACTATCGGAATCACGTCCATCGAAATCACAGAAAGATACACTACTCGGTACCATGACAGGTTCTTTGAGGGGACTGTGCTTGCGACCCGCAAGTGACAAAGGCCACACACACTGCACAAACGTTATCCCAGACACACCCTTCAAGTCCAGTGCCTCCGCATCCCCAACAACAGCAGAGCAAGACCTGCACTCAGATGTGTACAGGTCAGAAGGCACAGCCACAGCACCAGGCTTGCATGTGCTCTCAAGGCGGGCAGCAACGTTCACTGTGTGTCCAAAGTAGTCTGTCCGTCCCGTCAGTGCGTTCTCTTCCACAGTCACAGGGCCTGTGTTCACACCAATGCGCACAGTCAGTCCTCCCCAAAGTGGTCCCTGTTCAGCACAGATTGGTGCATCCTCAAGTAGTGAATCAGGCCAGACAGCTTCACGCAGGAGTTCGTGCACACGCAGACCGAAGTTCACCCCGTCCTGTGTTGATGTGAAGGCAATCATAAAAGCGTCGCCGATTGTCTTCACTTCGTACCCACCAAAGGCCTGCATCACCTCACGCATCACAGTGTTGTGGATCTTCAGCCCAGCACGCATCCCTTCAGGTGCATGTTCCCAGATCGTCGTCGAAGAACGGATGTCTGTGAACACAATTGTTGCTGTCTCGTTAGCTAGACCAGGTGCCACAGACCTGTGCTCCTGCTGTATCCCGTCCTTCTCCTCCATCTCCTCAAACAGCGCAGCAGGGAGGTAGGGCTTGTAGCGGCGCAGGTTCTTCTCCATTGTCTGCAGCGTCTCGTACATCTCCTCAGGCAGCTCTGAGCCACGTGCCGCAAGCATCCGTGCCACACCTTCCACGTCGTACTTTGCGAGCAACGACGCAATCTCCTGCACAGCGTTGATCGTCCGCTCCATTGATGCTTGCTCCTTCAGGACGTCACGAGCGAAGCCACGTGTCACGATGAAGTCAATCGAAAACACACACACTGCAGGTAATAGGGTAGGAGAAGGGAACTTTACTGGACAGGGTGGTGTCTCACAGTCAAACTTCTCCTTCAAGTAATGCTTCCTTCCGAAGTCACCCTCCTGCTCTGCCAACCCGGGGATGTCGAACAGACCAAACCTGAAGCTCTCCTCAACACCAAGCACCAACAACCACATGACAATGAAACACACAAGACCTTGACTGTACACCTTGGGCACCTGCATCACAAGCAGCACGTCGATGATGAGCACGAGCATAGGCCACTGCTCCATTGAGATAACTCGTCCATTCAAATCCCACATCAGTATTCCAAATGTCATCATGTACAGCGCGCCCACCACCACCCTTGTTGTCAACGGAACCCTGCACAGCACTGCACAGATCGCAATGTTGAGCGCAAGCATAACCACCAGTGATCCGACCAAGTTGAGGAAGTGTGTTTTCTGTCTGTCAGTGTTTGCCACCAGAGACAGTGCAGTGCCCACCCAACTCACACAGCAAGCGATGAAGAACTGTGTTCGCAACTCCTTCTTTTTCCTGCTCAGTGTCCCGTCCAAGGAGAGCACGCCATTGAGACACTGCATCCCCATCTCCCCTCCCGTCAGGTACCTGTGTTCTTGTGGAGGAGCGGTTGGATAAGAAGTATTTCCCCTTTTGAAGGGCCTCTTCCTCTGCAAGACAAATGGATATGTCAGGCTTCTGATCCTTATGGTTTTCACGAGTGGCTGAAAGACACGCTGTGTGGGGTATCCAAATACCATTAGTCATGAAAACAGCAAAACTGAATAGTGTACGAGACACGATGAAGGCAGTAACGAAGAAGTTCCACGGTTCCACCTTCCTCTTGAGGCTGCTGAAGAACAAATTGCTGACCGCTGAAGACTTCAATAAAGACACAGTCCACCTGCCCCCCTCACCCTGCAACACAGTTGCTTTGCTTCCCCAGCATCACCCCAAGGCACCATTGCCAACAACTGACGCACCTCGTCTCATCCCCTTCCTGTCCCCAAATCAAGTCGGGTGTCTTCAACAGACCACCCAACACCCAACACCAACACCAAGTAGCCGAAGAAGGAACCTTGAAAGACGAACGGGCCCACCCAGGGCACACGCACATCTTGTATCAAAAGGTTCGGACGGCCACAGGGTGGTATTGGCGTACAGACGCCTCGTGCAGTGTAGTGGCGATGTGCCCAACAGAAGCCACACCCACAAGGTGCCAAACCAAGTGAGTCCACCTCCCCCCTCCCCCACCCCTCGCTTGTTGCCTTGCTTCTGTCTCTGTCCTCACACCCCCAGTTCGTATGTGCTGCCCCAGTCTGTAAGCATGCTTCTGAGGTAAAAAAAATGACAGAGGGAAAAGTGAGGTTTCAGCAGGAAAAATATGAAAGTGCTCCAAATTGCTCAAAACACCGTTTTTCTGACTTCTTTTGACAGATCGCTCCCAGAGGGGTGCAAAGGTGTTGGGTCTTGGCACAAAAACGGACCACTTTTGGGGCAAACAAAAAGCACCGCGAAGGCGGAATCGAACCGCTGCGGGTCACCCCGCCTACAGATTTGAAGTCTGCAACCAACACCAGTTGATATCATCACGGCGAGAGGAGGCTGCGAAAGCGTACAGACTGTGCCGCTGACAATCACTCTGTCCATAAGAAAGTGAAGTTGGTCAAAAGTTAAACTAAATACTAGCAACGCTTTCAAAAGAAAGTGAAGTTATACTGCAGGCACCTCCGACTAAAAAGAAAAACAAAAACAAAAGAACAGCAGTGCTAGCCAAATATGTCAGCTGCAAACAAGTGGCTTGTGTACGGTGTTTGTGAGAATGGCTGATGCCCGTACACAACGAGCAGTTACCACACACCAGATACCACACACCCTCCCACCACTGACATGCGTACAGCTGCAGTCTATGGAAATAGAGCACAGCAGCAACACACTCACACCCTACACTATCACACCACGCATCTGGTGCTGTTGACTGAAATGTATTCATAAAAAGCAGTCTGATGACGTGGCACCACAGCGCTTCCTCACGGTGCGCAATAAAACGTAGCCATCACCCTTGCCCACTCAGATTCCCTTCCCCACCCCAAAGCCTTCTACTCCGTTGTCCCTTCCCACAGCAGTCGTGCATGCCAAGGCCACACTCAGAAGCCCGCCCTTGACTGTCGAGGGATGCACGTTCAAAGGGCTCCGTTCACAAGGACAACCCTGTCCAGCGTCTTCAACCGCTGCTGCAGACACATCGCCTTTCAGGTACTTCCGCACTGTTGTGTTGTAGTTCTCCCACGCACTGTTCTTCCCGATCTGGTACATCCATTCTTCAGTCTCGTGTTCGGCTTCTTCGGTGCCAAGCAGAAGCTCGGCAACCACTTCAGGTGTGTCAGAGGTTGCAGACACTTCCACCTTGCACGGAATCAGGCGCATCTCGTGTTCGCACTCAGCATCGCTGAAGCACATACGGTTGCAGAGCACGTCGCAGCCAAGGATACGTCCTGCACGTTCCATCCCATGCACGTCACGCACAAGTGTGCCCACCATGCTGAAGCGGCGCATCACTTCACACCCCATGTCACCACGCAGCACCTTCCCAGTCGCAACACCGATGTTCACCTGCGACAGCTTCAACCCCCTCAACAGCATCGTTGCGGTGTGCAGTGCTGAGGTGGCGTGGTTTGCACACTGCCTTGACGTGTTGAACGAGCAGTGCACCCTGTCACCAACAAACACGTCCACCATCCCACGGTATGACTCTGTTGCCTGCAACGTCTTCAGAAGAAGAGTTGTGAAGAAGGAGGAGAAGTGTGCACTGTCCTGCTCCACCAGACGCAACGTGTCTTTGATGTTCACCGTCAGCAGAGTCGCCTTCACAGACGTGAGCACCAAAGCAACGTGTCGTGCACTTGCAGCAAGTAAGCTTCCATTTGCGGAACTACTCTCAGAAGATGCTGTTTGCTCTGCAAAGTCATCCTCTAAACTGACGTCTTCAGTGCACTCAACTTCGCTGTCTTCATCCCCAAGCAGACACGTCAGTGGGAGGTACGCTTTGTACGACCGCAGGTTCTTCTCCAACGCTCGCAGTGCCACCGTCATCCCCTCAGGCAGCTCATGTTCATGCTCCTCCAGCAGCTCCGCCACCTTCTCCACGTCGTATCCTGCCAGGAGTGAGGCAATCTCCTGCACAGCGTTGATCGTCCGCTCCATTGATGCCTGCTCCTTCAGCACCTCATGTGCGAAACTACGTGTCACGATGAAGTCAACTACAAACACAAATACTGCAATAAATAGGCGAGGCGCAGGGAACGGTGTTGGGCACGGCGGTGTCTCACAGTCAAACTTCTCCTTCAAGTAATACAGTCGTCCGAACTCACCCTTCTGCTCTGCCAACCCGGGGATGTCAAACAGACCAAACCTGAAGCTCTCCTCAACACCAAGCACCAACAACCACATGACAACAAAACACACAAGACCTTGACTGTACACTGTGGGCACCTGCATCACAAGTAGCAGGTCGATGATGATCACGAGGAGAGGCCACCCATCACTGGAGACGGCTCGTGCACTCAAATCCCACATCAGTATCCCAAATGCCATCATGTACAACGTGCCCACCACCACCCTTGTTGTCAACGGAACCCTGCACAGCACTGCACAGATCGCAATGCTGAGCGCAAGCATTCCCACCAGTGTTCCTACCAAGTTGATGGCGTGCCGTTGCTGCCTCTCCACGCTCGCCAGCAGAGACAGTGCAGTGCCCACCCATCCCACACAGGCAGCGATGAAGAACTGTGTGCGCATCTCCTTCTTTTTCCTGCTCAGTGTCCCGTCCAAGGAGAGCACGCCATGGAGACACTGCATCCCCATCTCCCCTCCCGTCAGGTACCTGTGTTCTTGTGGAGGAGTGGTTGGATAAGAAGTCTGAATAGTGTACCTGACACGATGAAGGCAGTAACGAAGAAGTTCCACGGTTCCACCTTCCTCGTGAGGCTGCTGAAGAACAAATTGCCGACCGCTGAAGCCTTCAATAAAGACACACAGTCCACCTGCCCCCCTCACCCTGCAACACAGTTGCTTTGCTTCCCCAGCATCACCCCAAGGCACCATTGCCAACAACTGACGCACCTCGTCTCATCCCCTTCCTGTCCCCAAATCAAGTCGGGTGTCTTCAACAGACCACCCAACACCCAACACCAACACCAAGTGGCCGAAGAAGGAACCTTGAAAGACGAACGGGCCCCCAGGGCACACGCACATCTTGTATCAAAAGGTTCGGACGGCCACAGGGTGGTTTGGGGGTGGTGCAGCGATGTCACACCACAAGGTGCGAACCAAGTGAGTCCACCTCCCCCCCTCCCTCCTCCCCCTCGCTTGTTGCCTTGCTTCTGTCTCTGCCCACCCCAATGGTCCACAGTGCAACCCCAATTGCCGCAAGCAAACAAAGTGTCCAGCAGACTCTCTTCCTCACACCCCCAGTTGGTATGTGCTGCCCCAGTCCGTAAGCATGCTTCTGAGGTATAAAAAAAAATGACAACATGCACAGTCTCTCTCTGCAGACCACACCCACAGTTGTCAACCCAATCACCCCCTACCGACTCAAGAACGGTGTGTGAAATATACACCACTATGACATCACCGAGCCCCTCCATCCCTCCCTCATCGACTCAACGTGCAACAGATTCTCTCTAAGTTCACTGCAGTGAGACTATCTGGAGCTGACAACCCAACTCCGTACCCCCCCCACCCACCCTGCACAGCGTACAGCAGAACAGCCTATTGCTCTAGAGACGACGCCAACATGCATAGCAAACGATCGTAGAGCAAAAAAGCCTGCGAACGTGCAGCGTGATGGCGTTGGGTAGGTTACCCAGTCTGCAAGCGAAAGAGGCAGAGAGAGGGCCGCTGTGGATGTGACTGCCACGTATGTCATGTGAACACAGCATGGTCAGCTCAGCGTCTCTGAAAGTCCACTCCCCTCAATAAAAATATAAAATGATGCAGGCACACCTCCGACTGACCCACTGTATGATGCCGGCCATCCGGATGAAAGGAGTACCCTGTGCAGCCAACAACAGTCAGCATACGATTCTGGTGTTCAGAGCGGGCAGTCTGTCGTCCAAAGGATAAGGTACAGTCAAGAAGTGTGCATTACCCACCCCCCGTGTTTTGGCCCGTATTCCTCCCTAGGTCATCGTTGCTTTCCGCCCCCCATGGAGTGTGAGTGCCTCGTGTGTGAAGCAGATTCGTAACAAAGGGGAGGGGAGAGGGCTCATCTTTTGTTGGAAAAGGGGGGGGTGGGGGAGGGGGTGTGCTCGCATAACAGTCGGGTTTTTATTTTTGTAAAAAAATAAAAGTTGCGTCGTGGTCCAGGGCTATCGGTAAGAAGGGGTTTTGGGGGGCATCATATATGGGTCGATGCCAAAACCCCCCCCTCCCCCTAATTTCACTACGATTTTTTGAGGTTTTACCAGGTTTTACCAGAAAGTTGCGCCGAAAACTGCCCAGAACCACCCCCAAAACCATTTTCCGGCGGGTTTTGGGGGCTTTTGGGAAAAAATACACTTTTTTGTGGGTATTTTTTTGTGTTTTTAGGCTATTTTTTACTCGCCGTGCCTTACAACCCCAGAACAGATAGACACATAAAGAATGCCCAGGGTTGGACTCAACACTTACCTTGAAGGTATAGAGGAATGCGTCCGTGGGGTCCCTCAAGAAGAAGAAGATATGACAGAGGCCCTTCACCGCATGGCTAAGAGAAAGCGGGATTTTGTTACTTCAGTTTGTTCAGTTTCACAAAGAACGTGTACGAACTGTGGCAATACAGGCCACAATACACATACATGTCCAAAAAAGCGTCGCATATCATAAAAAAGACCCCAAAACACCCCCCAGACCCCCCAAACCCCCCTTGTACATGTGCCTGGGCCTCTCATAGCCTCCCAACAGAAATAAAAAAAAATCAAAAATCGTAGTGAAATTAGGGGGAGGGGGGGGTTTTGGCATCTACCCATATCATATTTCATATTTCAAAATCATATTTCAAAAAAAAAAAAATAACACGAGTTTACGGGCAAAAACCCATTCCGAGCTTTCGGCCCCGCACGTTGGCGGGGCATCTCCCCTCATATGTGGATATGTCCGGAAAATTTTCAGGAATGAAAGCCGTGTTCAAAATCTTTCAATTGCGGCCAGGTACGATCAAACATTTGCATCTAGGGTCCCTTTACCGGTTGGAAAGTCCCAAAAACCAAAACTCAAAAGTGGGTCCAGGGATTACACAGCTCCCCCAAAAATAAAAAAAAGTACGTATGGATTTTCAACACGTACAATTCTAAGCAAAAACAATTCGCGCTTCGCGCGCGCTCTCCCTGGCAAAGTTAGTTGAGAAGGGCTGTGAAAGTTCGAAGAACTGGAGAAATCATCAGTCATGGCACTGGCGAAGCCACGGTACGCAACATTTCTAAAAATTGCGATTAAAATTGCCTACTATGTCACGGGAAGGGTGTACTGCAATCTAGCGCCGCAGGCGCACGGTACGCTACTTTTTTTCTTTCGCCATGCTGCACGCTCCTTTTCCGGAAAAATAGAAAATTGTCTCCTACAAATAGGATTCTGTAGGGGGTAGGTGAGAGGTGGGGGCGGAGCCCCACCCCTCACCTACCCCACCCCAGCCCCAATCCAAAACCCAAATTACCTAAGTATGGACACGTATGGATTCCACCTTTTCAAAAACAATTCACGTATGGATTTCCATACGTTCCACACGTGGAGCGTAATCTCTGAGTGGGTCCAAAAAACGGCTTGGGGTCTAAGGGGTTAACAAAAATTTAAAGTTTAAGGTGTACCTCTGCGAGCGTAGCGAGCGGAAAATTTTTAAGGTGTACTTCCGCGAGCGAAGCGAGCGGGAAAAAAATTGAAGGTGTACCTCCGCGAGCGCAGCGAGTGGGAAAATATTTTAAGGTGTACCTCTGCGAGCGTAGCGAGCGGAAAATTTTAAGGTGTACTTCCGCGAGCGAAGCGAGCGGGAAAAAAATTGAAGGTGTACCGCCGCGAGCGGGAAAATATTTTAAGGTGTACCTCCGCGAGCGTAGAGAGCGGGAAATTTTTAAGGTGTACTTCCGCGAGCGAAGCGAGCGGGGAAAAAATTGAAGGTGTACCTCCGCGAGCGTAGCGAGCGGAAAAAATTTTGAAGGTGTACATTAAACTTTAAACAAGGGGGTACGCCCACTTTTGTCGTCATCCTAAAATACCCGAAATTGAGCCCAATTGCATTTCCGGATCGATTGCGGAAAGTGGTAGGGTAAATGAACAACACCAAATACCTACGCCCCCCCGTGCATATGTCCGTGTTGGTCGAGGCTCGGACATATACACATACTCAGTTCAGGTAGTATACTACAGTGTACAGCGGCAAAAACCCATTCCGAGCTTTCGGCTCCGCACGTTGGCGGGGCATCTCTGATCATATTTGGCCTGGTCAGGGCTTTCCGCAGGGGGGAAAAATGAAAAAATAAGGGGGGACCAGGGGGGACCAGCCTGCCCTTGAGGGTTCTGAGGCTTCCTATTTGGACTTTTCCAGATTTTTTACATTTTTTCGTACCCTCCTGTCCCCGCACGTTCAAATACAGGCATAAAATACGGTTCCAGCTTCCCCTGCTCCTCTCAAAAATAAGGCAACAACGGGATGCAATCGCGAACCCTGTGTTCTCATCAGTTGCAGGCAAACGTCCAGCATCAAAGACATTTGAGGTTGTTATCAAGAAGAAGGAGAAGACGTGTCAATCTCATTCAATTATGAGGGTTGGAAGACGGAGGAGATCTCAAATGTTGCGTACCGTGGCTTCGCCAGAAAATTTTGTTTTCGCAAAATATGGAAGTAAAATTGACGTTTCTGACAATAATTACCAACGACAGTGCCATTTATGGCAACATTTTTTAGAAATGTTGCGTACCGTGGCTTCGCCTGGAACTTTTGGGTGCATGACCGCCGCTTCTTTTATAGATGTACAGAGGTTACTGATCAGAAGTCTGACACTCCCTGCGGCTTGTGGTTCACCCTCCCACCCTCGCACCTTCTACGATTTTGTGGATCAGAGGGGGGAAAGCGCGTCACCTCTCTGCACTGGCAGGGAGTCGCACGCACGAAGCGGCCGCTTTTACGGGGGGAAAGCTCGGGGCCCAAATCACCCCCGTAGGGGTGATTGACGAGAGCCCTGACAACAAGGCGCGGAAAAAATTTTTTTTTCACCTTTTTTTGGCTGGTCCCCCTGGGAGGCCAAAACCCCAAATCCTGCGGAAAGCCCTGCTGGTAAAAAAAAAAAAAAAAAAAATTTTTTTTTAGGAGGGTCATGGCTGTGTAACTTAAGTGACTTAAGTTTTTTAAAAAAAAAAAAACTTAAGTCGCTTAAGTTACCTTAAGTCATCGTTTTTTTTTTTTTTTTTTTTTTTTCCCTTTTGCTTCACGGTGGCCCTTACGAACCCTCAGGGTACGTTCGTAGCGGGGTACCCCGCGGGGTACCCCGCTACGAACCCTAGGGTTCGTAATGGGGTACCCCGCGGGGTACCCCATTACGGGGTTGGGTTCGTAACGGGGTACCCCGCACGGACCCTAGGGTTCGTAGCGGGGTACCCCGCTACGTACCCCCCGACGAACCCTTGACTCTGGCACTAGGGCACCCCAGGTACACAGGTACACAGGTACACAGGTACACAGGTACACAGGTACACAGGTACACAGGTACACAGGTACACAGGTACACAGGTACACAGGTACACAGGTACACAGGTACACAGGTACACAGGTACACAGGTACACAGGCGTTCCTTGCCCTTGTGAGCTTTGAGTACGTCCCGCTCTTGCAGCTGTATTTTGTGGCATGCCTGGCCGTCTTCACGAGGGATGTCTCTTTCCTCCCACAATAATCTGAGCGTGGGGTCTGAAGAAGATAAAGAAGACGAGGCTGATGCGGGGCGGTGCTTTAGTCGAGTCCACGACTGGATATCCATATACGTGCCGGCTATTGCAGACTGAACTGCCAAACCAAGGGGGGAATTGGTCATTGCAATATCTGGAAAGTCATACGAGGTGTTTTTTTTTGAAGGGGAGGTACCCTGAGGCACCGGGTGAGGCAGTCACGGCAGATCTGCTTGATAATTTACACCTGACTAATTTTCCTCCCTAAATTGATCACTCCCTGGCCTATTAATGGTGTGGGTACCTAAGCGTGTGTAGTAATGGGTCACTACGACCCACAAAATACAGATGCCAGGTGACCGTCTTGTCTTGTTTTTGGCTGTATTCAAACGCACTTAGATGGCATTTGGCAAGATGTATCCTTTACTTCCTAAAATATGAGGCATGGGCTGTTGCCATGGCCATATCTCGTTTATGTGCTAAAAAATAGCAATAGGCAAGGTACACCCGCGACCCCTTTTTTTTTTTCGGAATTTTGATTTTCTGGTCACTTCTGGTCACTATTTTTGGTATTTTCGGGCCCCCAGGACGTTTTCCGGGGGGTCTTGGGTAGTGTCTTGTGGGGTCGGACACTGCTCTGCGCGTAGAAATACAAAATCCTGAAAAAGTGCAGGGTTCCCCCTTCTGACCCCCTAGGCCTCTGCTGCGCGCGCACGCGTGCGCAGCAAATTCTGAGAAAGTGCGCACTGCGCACGGCGCACGGCAGTATGCACGGCAGTATGTACGGCAGTACTTGTTGTGAAGGATGAAAAAATATCCGGCAAAACCCCCGAGACTTTGGCCCGTTGGGGCACCTGTTGCACTCCGCCTGCGGCAACCGACGCATGATGTCGATCAGAGGAGGGTGAGACGCGTTTCTCCGCATTTCTCGAAGTGCGCTGTAATCCGGGATAACCCCCTGCGCATAGGGGCTGGTACAGTACAACAAAGGGCAACGTATAGGAGCTAGGCTTCCTACGTTGAATAAGGGCCGTGCGCACGGCGTAGTGCGGCGTACGCGTGCAGCATAGCCCTAGGCATACCTCGAAAGCGAATATGATATTCGGCCTATATTCGGATCCGAATATAGGGCCTTTGGGGGGGGGCGGGTGCGAATGCGGATGTCCCTTGCGCTGATCAGCGTCGAAAGTGGCAGGTACGTCTGAACCTGGGCGAATGGCAGCTGCGGGTTACACTTCACGTCTTGCGACTGTGGCTCCAGAGGTCCGGTTCGTCACGCCCGCGCTGCATGACTGCAAGGGATTTATGACCTACGTCTTCAAGGTCATAGACAAACCCACCACAACTCTTCTCCTCTCTGTGGCTCCTTCCTCGTTTAGCGAGAAGAATTTCACCGGTGACCAGGTGCGCACTGTCGCGCAAAGAATGGCGGAGAAGGCATCGCAGGGGGCGTTGACAGGGGAGGTAACGCCGTGGTTATTTTACAGCCTTAGCGAATTGTGTCATTTCCGCTGTGCGAATATACCATGGCGTTATTGGCACAAGGGGGAGCAGGAACAGTGTCTTCCCCTGTTCATCAGGGCCAGAGTTGCTGCGCATATGTTTGAGTGGTGCATGGAGAAGCTGAAGGAGGGGATCACGGCCAACGCGTACTGTCACAGTCTCCATCACTGGTGGGACAAGAATGACGCGGTGCCCCTCCAACTGTAAAAAAATGATGACCCAAAAATCCAAAGAACACCTCACATTGACCTTTGAAGAAATTTTTTTTTGCGAAAAAGTGGTCCAAAAGTCGACTTGTCTACGAAAAATGGGGTGGGCGTAAAATCGCGTTTTTAGACCCCCACAGATGCCCAAATGTGCCAAATTTTGCTTTTAATGGCCTCAAATCGTCGAAATTAGCCCTATATAGGGCAAAAAAAAAAATTTCGAGAGTCCCTTTCCCTGGGAGGCAATAGCCACCGGGTGTGGGGGGTACCCCGCGGGGTACCCCGCTACGAAGTCTAGGGTTCGTAGCGGGGTACCCCGTTACGTACCCTAGACTTCGTAGCGGGGTACCCCGCGGGGTACCCTAAAGCGGTGGGGTACCCCGCTACGTACCCCGCACGGACCCTGGGTTCGTAAGGGGGGTACCCCGCGTGGAACGTACCCCGCGGGTCCGCGCGGGGTACCCCGCACGCGGGGTACCCCGCGCGAACCCCATTTGGGGTACCCCGCGGGGTACCCCAAATAGGGTTCGTAGGGCCACCGTGTTGGCTTGGGTGTGAAGCTTCAGGTGGTCTGAAGAGTGATCTGACCATATTCTCTAGGTATAACAGTCCTCAAAAAATGCATTGACGAAAGAATTTTGCACTTTTGACCACCACAGATTATGTACCTGTGTACCTGTGTACCTGTGTACCTGTGTACCTGTGTACCTGTGTACCTGTGTACCTGTGTACCTGTGTACCTGTGTACCTGTGTACCTGTGTACCTGTGTACCTGTGTACCTGTGTACCTGTGTACCTGTGTACCTGTGTACCTGTGTACCTGTGTACCTGTGTACCTGTGTACCTGTGTACCTGTGTACCTGTGTACCTGTGTACCTGTGTACCTGTGTACCTGTGTACCTGTGTACCTGTGTACCTGTGTACCTGTGTACCTGTGTACCTGTGTACCTGTGTACCTGTGTACCTGTGTACCTGTGTACCTGTGTACCTGTGTACCTGTGTACCTGTGTACCTGTGTACCTGTGTACCTGTGTACCTGTGTACCTGTGTACCTGTGTACCTGTGTACCTGTGTACCTGTGTACCTGTGTACCTGTGTACCTGTGTACCTGTGTACCTGTGTACCTGTGTACCTGTGTACCTGTGTACCTGTGTACTGTGCGGAAATTGACCAAAAACGAGAACTTGTACGTTTCGGCAAATTGACCCCACCACTGGCCGGACGGATTCCAGAAATGCAAATACCGCCGTTTAAAAGCTTCACCAACGAAAATTTTTTCCCCCAACACGTGTATCCCCTATGAGGGTGACAACTGGTAGAAACACGGGTAATCGGTTATGCAGCCACGCCAAGCATAATATTTCGTTGCAAAATATTTACGTTTCGGAAAGTGGAAAATGACTGTCATGTACCAGCCATTTTACCATCGATATTTCACTGTCATGTCTACTCCGAATAATCGCCCCTCACGTGTGCACTTGACCGCACGCGGGTGCAGTGATAAGTCCGATTTGATTGGGTGGTCACCCTCATTTGGAATTTTCAGTAGGGATGCTGCATCAGGAAACTACGGGTATCCGGCCCCTTCAGTGAAGTTCATCGTCCAAGCAAAAACAAAAACAAAAAAAAAAATACAAAAAAAAAACGGAAACTTAAGCTAACTTAAGTGACTTAAGTTGGTAACTTAAGCTGTTTTTTTATAAAAAAAACTTAAGTTACGTTTTTTTCCTAAAAAAACTTAAGTTTTTTTCTCGAAAACTTAAGTTTTTTAATTTAAGTTTTTTTTTTCAGTAGCTTAAGTCGCCTAAATTTTCCGGAGGATTTCGGAAAAAACTTAAGTTTTTTTTTTAGCTTAAGTTACCAGGGCGTTCGCTATCGCCATCGTTTTTTCCTGATCGTGGCGAAATGCCAAAAACCCCGAAATTTTCGTTTTTTTACTAGTGCTTAAAATCAGGGCGTTCGCTATCGCCATCGTTTTTTCCTGATCGTGGCGAAATGCCAAAAAATCCGAAATTTTTGCTTTTTTACTAGTGCTTAAAATAGGTCAAAAAAAATTTTTCCCGCCGGAGAGAAGCTAGTTCGTGGGGGGTGAATCCCTGGTACTGAGTGGTCAAAAAAAATTGCAATTTGCGCGTGATCCCTTCCCCAGCACAAGTGCTATTACAGCTGAACTTTCCTGATACTAAAACCAGCAAAACGATGGAGAATTTCATCAATCCCCCCCTCACTGAGGGTCTCTTTGTGCTGTTTAATCAAACAGATGCACAAGAGAGAGGCATCTGTCATATGAGACTTCATCCTTAGTTTGATTATTTTCAATAAACTAAAACGTCTCTCTGCCGTTGAAGATAGAGTTGACACGAGCAGTGACACCTTCTATAACAGGGGGTACGGGGCACCTTCAGCAGACTGCAGGATTGAGGAGCGGGAGTGCTGGGGAAACTTCCTCTCACGGCAGGCGGGTTTGCGGATGATTTTGAGTACAGTGGACACCCCTCTGCGACCCCCCCTCCGGGGGGGTCTACAGGGTGGTGGGGAGAAATCTCTCTCTCTTTTTTTTTTTTTTTTTTCCCCTTTTTTTTTTATTATTTATTTATTTATACAGGGTTTCGCCCCGGTGGGGCGAAGCCCTGGGGCGAAATAAAATGTCATTTTTTCAGGAAAAGATTTTTTTAACGAAAAAAAATATTTTTCGCCCCGGGGCGAACGCCCTGTAAGTTACACAACCATGGAGGGTGTCTAAAAAGGTCAAAAACGGAAAAAATGGAAAAAAAGGTGAAAAAAATTGGGGTGTTTTTGACCAAAAAAAGAGTGAGGGGAGTTGGGTCCAGTCATAGGGGAGTATAGCAATTTTTAAAAAATTCTACCAAAAATGCACAGCATTTTTCAAGCACATAGGCAGATTTTCGCTTTTTTATAAAAAATTGAGGAAACCGAAATAGCCCACTGTAGCTGTCTTCCCTCAGAGGTCGGAGCCCAAAATAGGCCGTTCTTCCTGCGGAAAGTAGTGCGCACACTGTCCATATCTTCGAAGATGAACCGTTTCGGCTCGCAGAACACCTCAAATTACTTGCAGCTTGCGAGTCTCCGTGTTCTTGAAGGGTGGGGCGTAGAGGGAGAAGGCAGCGATCACATTGAGCGGAGGGCGTCGAAAAAGTCTATGTGAGCCGCGCGACTGTTCACGATGCCAGTGAAGAAGTCTTTCGGGAATCCTTGCCGGAAGGGCGTACGACCGTGGGTGAGACACCTGAGGAGTACTGGAGCACCCTCCGCTTGATGGCAGACGGCGTATGTCCGCGTGCTCGGTGGGTCACAAGAAGAGGTTGAAGCTTGTAGACACCAGCACCGGCACGAGTCAAGTCACAAAGAGCTAGGAGAACTGACGTGCGGTGGGGAAGGTTCCCTCCGACCGTCCGGACTTGGCGGTCTGCACCCCCATCCTCGTCAAGAATTGGCTAGAGCACATGGCACCCAGAGCAGTGACCGGTCCGACGGTCGCACGTGAGCGTCGCTCCTCCGGAAGCTGGTAGTGGCCCAAGTCCACACGGACTAGAGGCCGCCGATGAGCAGGAAACTGCAGGAGGGCATGCCACAAGGGCTAACGAAACCATGGTAATGGGTTCAGACGTGTATATGGTGTAACCACAGATGCTCAAAACACCCGATTTTTACGTTTTTTTGCATTTTTCGGTGCCCCAAGACCCACCCCAGGGGTCTAAAAATTTTTCGAAAAAAAAAATTTTTTTTTTTCAGATTTTGCTAAGGTAAAATGTGACTGTGAAAACGATCCTCAAAATAGCCACCAACGATTTCTAAAGCTACAGTTTCTGTACTTCATTGCTACAGTTTCTGTACTTCATTGCCCCTTGTCTCCCCCGCCCAACTAAAATGGCAACACTCTGTAGCGCGCGCTACAGAGTGGCGACATCAGTAGTGGCGCTACTGATGGTTGCGATGACGGCGGCAGACACATCGCAGGCGACGGACACATCGCAGGCGTCGGACACATCGCAGGAGGCGGACACATCGCAGGCGAATGCGACGGCGAAGGACGCGCCAGCGACGACAGCGGCGGGAGCTACAACAGTAGCACTCTCGACCCCGCTCCCCCCACACCTCGGTCGGACAAGCCGAGAAGGTCCCGAGGATGTCGGCACGTCGGACCACCTCCCACCCACATACGGTTGCGCACCAGTGGGAACCGGCTACGCCGTGAGGCATGCCACGGGAAGGACCGGCCGCGTGGACCCCCCCGCCCGCCGGGGTTGGGACGCTGTAGGTCAGACGAAGATCGGCGCCGGAGCGTTCACCCGAGGGGGGGGAGGGTGGGCGGGATTTTTGGGGTGGAAGGGTGGCCCAAGAGCCCAGTTTTTCCTCCTTTTTCTCTCCCCAGTTTGTTTTGCCCCTCCTTTGGACCCACCTCCCCAAGCCCCTAATCAAACATTTCACCCTCTCCCATTCCTCGGGTCCAAAGATTTTCAACCCTCCCTCGTTCAGTCGGGGATCAGGGTGGGGCCTTTTTATTGCTTCCCCCCTTTTTCTCCCACCATATATCGCGGACTTGTCCCACCTCCTCCAGCTCATTCTGCCCATAAATTTCTTTTACTTTTTATTTTAAACAATTCACAAAAAACCTCGGACAGGGCGAGCGCACGGAGTGAGGCGGGAGGTCTGCGGTTCGGTTTCCTCCCCCCACCCCACCCCTTTGTTTTTAAAAAAAAGAAGATGTGGAGCAACACCATTCACCGCGGATTTGTCCCACCTTCTCCAGCTCATTCGGTCCATACATTTCTTTTACTTTTTACTTTCAACAATTCACAAAAAACCTCGGACAGTGTGAGTGTACGGAGAGAGGCAGGAGGTCTGCGGTTCGGTTTCCTCCCCCCACCCCACCCCCCTGTTTTTAAAAATAAGACGCGGTCGGTTCCAGAGCTCGAGTCGGTAGGGCGGGCCTATGTTCCCCCCTCCGCCTCCTTCATTCACCCCTTTGCACAAACAAATGAAGACACAAAAAAAGTAACTAATAGCAATCATGGGAGTTTAGGGAGGCTGGGGAACAAATGTAGAGAGTCATCTGAGAGAGTCGGGAGGGTAGGGTGGCCGGGTCTTTGTCGTTCTTTTCCCCCCTGTTTTCCCCCTGTTCACCGCGGGCTACATGCTTGGTCGCTGCACTGTCACGAGAGGGCTTTGTATTGCAAACCACATTTCTGCACCGCTTGTTCACCCACCGCCACTGTGTTATTCTCCTATGACCTGTTCTCTGTATTTCAGGGTGCACGTGAGGGGAGGTGGCGGCTGGGGTCGCTAGTGTCTCTGGTGGTCGATGAGGTTCCTGTGCCTGGCTCTGTGGGCGGCTGTGCGCCGGGTGTGGTGGATGCGGGTGTTGTGGGCGGTGGTGCGTTGACGCTGCTCGTCGTCGGGGTGGACGACAGGGTGGGCAGCAGCAGCTGCAACAACAGCAACAGCTACAACAACAGCAGCAACAGCGGCAACTGCAGCAACAACAGCATCAGCAACGGCTACAGCAGCAGCAGCAACAGCAACAACAGAAGCAGCAGCAGCAGCAGCAGCAACAACAGCAACAGCTACAGCAGCAATTTCAGGTGCGGGTGTGTGGGTGTTGGTGAGGTTCGTGCGGCTGTGGTGGATGTGGGTAGTGCGGAGGCGTCGGGTGGCCAGGTCGGGAGCTGGGTGGCGGGGGATGTTCCTAGATCCGTTGGCGGGTGTGGGGTCGTGTGGCCTGGTGTCGTGTGGGCCTGGATGGTCTGCCACGTTGCGACGTTGCTCCGTGCCCTCCTGGCCGGCACCCTCACGTGGGTGGAGCCCTGCCGCCGCCGTCGCCGCCGCCGCCGTAGGTGGATTGCCCGGAACCGCTGGTGTCAGGGTCTCCGCCTGATGAGCCGATGCTCCCTATCGGGGGTTCGCCGGTGCGTGGCGTGGGGGCATTGGCCGCAGCACAACCCTCAACTGGCTGGCTCACGTCTCCGCAGCAGAGCTTTGTTCCGCATGCGCCGGGATGGCAGACGCAGAGCAGGGCGGCGCCAGCTCGTTCGGGCGGGCCCGGGTGCCCTGAGAGGCGGGAACGAGCAGGACGACCTGGTGGACGCTGAACGGGTGAAGGTAGACGAATTCCTGCTGAACGCCACTTCTCTGGATACTGCTGTACGCGTCCCGAACTCCGAGTCGGACAACTGCCTCTTTGTCGCGCTGTTCCAGGCCCAGGCCCGGAACAGGCCTCCCCCTACGGCAGCTGAGTGCACTGAGCTTCGGGAATCCCTGGCCGACAGAGCAGAAGCGACGCGTGCGCAGGGTGAGGCGTTGTTGGGGGGGCGGGAGAAACTCGACGCCTACATCGCCGGGCTTAGAGGGACCGCCTGGGGGGACCACTTCGCCATCCACCTTGCGGCGAATGTCTGGCAGGAGAACATCCTGGTGGTGCAAGGGGGTGAGAACCCAGTGGTGCGCATTCGAGCTACAGCACTGAAGACGAAGGCCAAAGCGAGGACGCGGATCATTGCTAGGGTGGGCAATCATTTTGACGCCGTGTACGCCGATTCCGAAGCGATCGCGTCGCTCACAGCGGGGGCCCCTTTCTCCCTCCTCAGCGCCGCCACCACACATGTGCACCCACTGGTGGCAATCACCGCAGATTCCCCAGCATCCTGCGTCCTGGACTCCCCTGAGCCGGGGCACTACTGCCCTTTGCCTCACTGCTCCAGCTCCAAAATCCACAGGAGCGTTGAGCTAACTCACCGCAATATGCAACGACACCTGCAGGCGCACGCCCAGCACGGCGACATCCTCCCCGCAGCAGACCTCCGCCGCCTGAGGTACATGCAGTGTGTGCGGTGCGGTGACGTAATCACTAAGAACGCCCAGGGAGGGACGTGCTTTGCGTGTAGGAGCGCGACCGCTCCGTCCGTTGTGCCAAAGCCCCGTGACAGAACGCAGATGGAAATCGAGGATGACAGCCTCCTTCCGTCTGCTCAGGATATTGCGTTGAGCCGCTCCCGAGTCATGGAGTTCATCCCAGACTACATGCTTCGTGCAACGACAGTGGCGACGCGCGTCGCACTCAACGACATCGCGGCCGACAACACGGACCTGGCCGCGTGGAACCGGTTTGGCATGCTGTGGAAGACGCTTCTCCGTACGCGCCGCAGCGGCAAGACGAAGAAGAAGCGCATGCGTGAGAAGCGTATCGAGGACTTGGAACGGTGGGAGAAAGGCGAGTTGTCCGCGCTCTGGCGGGATGCGCAGGCCCAGGTGCCGGGGAGACGTACTGAGCAGGAAGACCCCACCTTTGAAGATCGGGAGCGAGCGTGTGTTGCTGAGGCTCGGAAGGGTCGCTCCGCTGCTGCCTTCTCCCGCCTTTCTTCGAAGGGTCTCGCCCCGGACTCCGAAGCTACGCTGCAGGCCCTGCGAGCCAAGCATCCGGCGCCCCAGTCCCCTACTACGCTCGATAGCAATTTGGTGAATTCGGTTTCCCCTGTAGACCTGACCCCGGCGCAAGTACTGGCTTTGGTGAAGCGCATGCCGAGAGGCACCGCAGCAGGTCCTTCCGGCCTTCGTGCGGACCACCTGAAGCAGATGTTGACTGAAAGTGATGTCGACATCCTGCCGGCCCTGACACACGTGATCAACGCGATCCGCGCTGCCAATGTCCCCGACGAGGTCACCCCTTTCCTGGCAGGGGCCAGATTGATGGCGCTCCCCAAAGGTGACAACGACGTCCGCCCGATTGCAGTGGGTGAGACGCTCCGGAGGCTGGCGGCGAAGTCGTTTGCGGCGGAGGTGAAGAAGCAAGCGAAGGACGTCCTTCTTCCCGGGAAGCAGGTGGGCGTGGGGGTGGAAGGCGGTATTGAGGCAGCGACGGCGACTGTCTGGGATTACACCCACCGTCACAGTGGTCACGACAAAGTGGTGCTGAAGATCGACTACAGCAACGCGTTCAACACAGTCTGTCGCAGCGCCATGCTGAACCAGACCCGCAAACACCTCCCTCAACTGTCTCGATTTGTGGAGTGGTGCTATGTGGACCCGTCTTCCCTGGTGTACGGTGAGACTGTGGTGGACTCGCAAACTGGTGCGCAGCAGGGTGACCCGCTCGGCCCCCTCCTCTTCTCGTTGGTAGTGAAGGACTTGACGGAAAAGGTGCGCGACCTGCCAGGAGTGGATCTAGCGGTGTGGTATCTGGATGACGGGACGCTGATGGGGTCTCCTCAAGGGGTCGCGGCTGCGTTCAAAGTGCTTCAGGAGGAGAGCCTGAGTTTGGGGCTGTCGGTGAACTCCAAAAAGTGCGAACTTATTCCCCTTGGGCTCTACCAACCAGACAGCTTCCTTAATGAGGCGGGATTTACAGTGTCAGACCTGACGGTGATCCGGGACGGATTCGGCTTTCTGGGGGCCCCCATCGGCACCAATGAGTTCTGCGACAAGTTCATGGAGAAGAAGCTGCACGAGTTTGCGTTGAATCTCCGCTTGCTGGGCAAGCTAGGAGACGCCCAGGTGGCCTTGTCTCTCCTGCGCCATTGTGAAGGCTTCTGCAAAGCGGTCTTCTACATGCGCGCTGTACGTCACCAAGGGGAGCACCTCTGGTTGAAGAAGTATGACAAGGAGGTGGACCGAGTGCTCGCGCAGATTCTGAGCTCGCCGGGGACAGATCCCGACATATTGCTGCCGGACGCTGCCAGATTGCAGGCTGCCCTCCCCGTGCGCATGGGTGGCTTGGGGGTGCGCCGGTCGTACGACCACTGGACGGCTGCCGCTATGGGAGCTGCTAGTGGCACCTACGCTCTGTGTAAGCACCTTGACAAGCACTATCGTTGGGATGCGGCGGGGTGGAGCCACACGGCCACCAGGTACAACGAGTTGGTGGACGCCGATGCCCGCGTGGACACTGAAGAGCTTCCCCAGCAGATCCTCAAGCAGCGAGACCTCTCTGCCTCGATCATCGTGCGTCAGGTGGCCAATCTGCGTGATGAAGGTGACGTGCAAGACCGTGCCCGACTGAACTCGCTCCTGCTGCCCTTGGCCGGGGCGTGGATTACGGCATTACCCCTCCCGGAGAATGTCATCAACCCCGAGGAGTTTCGAGCCGTGGTCCGCCTCAGACTGGGTCTTGTGGTGCACAGGGACAAATCACGATGCGAGCAATGTGGCCAGCCCATGGATGAATTCGGGGTACACGCCCTCAACTGCAAGCACGGGGGTTGCACGATTCGCAGACACAACCGGGTTCGAGATCTGGTGGGCATGTTGGGATCGAAGGCAGGCCTCGCTCCGGCCCTGGAACCAAAGCACATCGTCCTCGGAGGCACCAAACCGGCGGACATTTTCTTCTCCATCGGTATCGGTGACGGCAGGCCTAGAGCGGTGGACTGCACGATCTGGAACCCTCTCGCCGCTTCTCATGTTCAGGAGGCGGCCCGAGCAGTGGGGCACGCAGCGGTCAAAGCTCAGTCGAAGAAACGGGGTAAACATGGTGACGCTTGCAGGAAGGCCCACATTTCCTTCTCAGCCTTTGCAGCCGAGGTCTTTGGGGGGCTAGGACCGGAGGCGGCTACACTGTGGCGACATTTGAACAAGATGGCGGCGGAGCGCGCGGATGGAGACAAGGTTCTGGCCTCGGTCAAGTGGAACGAACGCCTGGCTGTGGGTCTCCAACGGGAGGTGGGTGCCACGTTGCTGAAGAGGGGCGCTCTGTGCTTCAGCCTCGGGAACTCACGGGAGGCTTTGCCGGAAAAACTTGTTCCCCTCTCAAAAGACTACTACGCCCCGCCTGACACCCCTGATGACCGGTTCCCTTCCTACGTGGATGATCACCTGTACCGCTTAGCTGAAAACGATTGCGAAATCGTCGAGGAGCCCGCAGCCCCTGATCCCCCTTACGATGTTGATGAGGCCACAGTAGCAATGGAGGTGTGGTTACAGCGGCAGGCTGGCAAAGAGACCACCCACCAGTCTTCTCTAGAAGTGACTCACGCTCCCTGTGATGACCCTGCAGCGGCCTTCCAGGCACAGTGTGCGTGCGACCCTCCTCCTGCTCTTGCGACGCAGCTGTCTGCCCTTGGATGCTCCGTCCCCGGGGACTTCCGCTACACTGTGGGTGACTGCTGCTTTGACGCTGTGGCGTACCAGTGCGAGAGGGACGCGGGGTCCTTGAGACTGTCTGCGATTGCACAGGTAGTCCAAGATGAGGACTTAGCGGCGCGTGCAGAGCCAAATGTCGCAGTATGGGCGAGTCGGATGCGCATCGCTGGGAGTCCGCGCCCGGACACCTGGGCTGACATGGTGACGGTTAACAGTCTTGCACGCGTTCTACATTCGGTTGTGGTGGTGTTCGTCGGTGGGCAACGGCCCACGGTCTTCACCCCCTCAGGCACTGTGGGCTACCGTCACGTGCTTGCGCTGGCCCACGACGGTCACGTAGCGGGCCACTTCACACCGGTCACCATCCCCGAGAAGCTGACGCAGTACCTCCTGATGCAAGAGCCGAACCCGCGCCTGCCGTCGCTCACATGTGTGTCTCGCGAGGCTCTGCTGGACTATCCTCAGGACGAAACGAGGGCGGATTTCGGGCGATGCGAGTTGTGCTTGGCTGCTGTTCTTGGCAGTGAACGCCACTGGCAGTGTCGGGAGTGCGTGGGGTGGGCGTGCCTGTCGTGTCTTCCCCTAGGTTCAACTTGCCCTCGTGCCCTACCGGTCGCCAGCAACCCGCGCTCTGTGAAGAAGACGGAGCGCACGGTGACGACGGACCCCAAGAGCAACAGCCTGGTGAAGGATCAGAAACAAGTCCGGGTGGCTAAGAGCACGGAGGCTGCGAAGATGAGGAGGGCACAGCTACACGACACCATGAGACAGGCACCATCGGACGTCAAGGGACAGGAGAGCGGCTACTCTACCACACAATCAGCCCTCCCTGCCGCCTCCGCGCCCTCGGTGCCCCACGTCGCGCACGCTGTTCCCCAGCCTAACACCTCGCAAGCGCCCTCTGCTTCAGACGAGCCTCAGCAACATCAGACACCTACGGCGAGTGGCTACTCCAACACCAATTCAGCCCTCCCGTGCCCGAGCAATGTGATTTTCTGGAACGACTTGGCGCCCTGCCCTGGGTACAACAGGCCGATCCCAGCGACCCCAGAGGAGTGGCGGGTTTTGTTCTACCCCGTTGCCACTCACGCCGATCCCGAGGGCGCGTCTATGTCAGCTGCTAACGCTCTAGTGTGCTTCACTCGTTGGTGGGAGGCAATGAAGCCGAGTTTGAGTGGGGGGGACCAGCAGTGGGCTTCGATGCTTGGCGGCCGGCTCCGTAACCTTGCGAAGTCCGAAGCAGAGAGTGGCTACTCTAACACAGCACCAGCCCTCCCTACTTCGTGTGCGCCCCACGTAGAGCAGACCCCTGTCCAACCTGGCACCTCGTCGCAGTCGCTTGCTGGATCGGCCGCGTCTCAGCAGCATCAGGCACATACGGAGAGTGGCTATTCCAACACCCACTCAGCCCTCCCCGTACCCGCGCCTGTTGCAGCAGCTCCCTCAACCTCCAACACGAGAGTGCAGCCCCACGCTGTTCCGCCAACCGCTTCATCGCAGGTGCAGCCCACCAGGACACATACGGGGAGTGGCTATTCAAACACCACCCCAGCCCCCCCCGTATTCACGTCCTCTGAGGCAGCTCACTCCCGCGCTGACACGAGTGAACAGCCACACGACGCCTCGCAAGGCAGTGCGTACTCCGCGGACCTCCTCGACAGGTCCCAACCCGCAGTTCCTTTGCCAGGCGCATCATCGGTCCCCAGCACAGACACAACATCGGAGAGTGGCTCCCAATCCGCACCACCAGCCCTCCCGAACTCTGTGCCGGTATGGAATGACATAGCGCCCTGCCCCGGGTTTGACTTGCCTACTCCAGAGACGGCCGAAGAGTGGGAGGGACTGTTCTATCCCAATACCACTCATTTCAGCTCCCAAGGTGGGTACGGACTGACGGCAGCGGAGGCTTTCGAGTACTGTGGGCGGTGGAGGAATGCAGTGAAGCCGATGTTGAACCAGTGGGAGCTGAAGAAGTCGGCGGAGCTGTACAATCGCCTGCGGAGCCTTGTGCAGACGCGTCGTCGAAACGCCACATAGACACTAGAGTCACCATTTTTCTACTTTTCCTTTTTCGTTTCCCCCCCCCTCCCCCTTTTATAGACTAGAGTGTACAGCCAGGCCTGGCTAGACGTCGTTAACAGCTTTGAACCAAGGAGGTTCATCGTGTCGTCAGCCACGCCCCTAAACCAACAAAAGACTACAAACAAAAACAAACTTACAAGAGGCCGCCCCGTACCCCCTCCAGGCAAATAAAAAAGTAAAAGAATGCCCTTCCTCAGTCCGGAAGTATCGCCTCAACCGGTCACCTGCCGTAAAAGAGAGAGAGGTTACAGAAAAAGCATGAAAAAAACAAAAAAAAAAAAAAAAAAAAAAATAGGGGATCCCATGGCTGTGTAACTTAGGTGACCTAAGTTTTTAATAACTATTTATTCACCTCCTTTTAGCGGGGTTTTATTTTGCGATAACTTCACGCATTTTTTTCCCAGGCGAGGGCTACTTAATTTGCCGAGCGAAGCGAGGCAAATTGAGTGCACGAGCCTGGGAAAAAAATAAGTGAAGTATCGCAAAATAATCCGCTAAAAGGAGGTGAATACGTAATTTTATTTCACGGGAAATAAAGTATACGAAAGGATTTGGCACTTTTAGCGGGACTCATTTATTGTGCAATAACTAACGAGAATGTGTCCCTCCAGGTAGCTCTCATTACCCTCCCGCTAGCTTTTGCTCGCTGGGAACCTGCAAAAAACTGGTGAATTGGGCCCATACCCTGGTATGTGGGGTGGGATACGCATTTTTGGGGTGGCAGAACCATGTGTGAGCCACAGGGTGGTGCACGTGTGACCCCATGCAGTACCACGCAACCCACGTTTTTACACACACAACAACGGCATTTTGCGTGTAGCGCGTACAGTATGTAGCCTAAAAAGCCCACACCACGTGTATGCATAGCGCGTAGCGCAGTGTGTGGTCGGGTTTGGAAAGCTGCCTCAACGGTACACAAAGCTACATCCCGACCTCTCGCCACCTCAGTGTCCCCTCGGGTGCTAGCGGGAGGTCGGGAAATGGCTGTCGTGCAAGAGCGAGACACATTCAGAAGATCCCCGCCCATCACAGAATATCATGCCAGCCACCACCTTCCTCACAATGAAGTAAAGGGGGTGGTGTGTCCTTCGTCTTGATAGTGAGATCGTCACGGAGATACACTATGTACGAAACGAAGTCGGCTTCCGTGGGCTTACCGTCAGGCTTGCCAATGAATTCCTTAAAAAGCGGTCCCATTCACGGACGTACGGTGTCGACAATGCTAGTCCTTCAGCAAAACCACTGTAGTGCTTGTCCATCTCCTGTCGGAGGACCGTTTGCGTCTTACATCCTTCGGCATGTTGCATGTGTCAGAAAAAAAATGGGAAAAGTGCAAAAAAAATTCGAAATTTTCAATTTTTACGTGGGTGGTGGTGCAGGATGTACCAAAATTTAGCGTGAAGTTATCGCCAAATAAAACCCCTGTTTTAGCGTGAAAAAAACAAAAATAAAATCCCGCTCTGAAGGAATTGCAGTGAAAAAAAGTGAAAAACGCGTGAAATAAAGTTCAATGAGCGGGTTTTTAATTTGCGATAAAAAAACTGCGTGAAATTATCATTAAAAAGAATCCCGCTAAAAGTGCCAAATCCTTCGTATACTTTATTTCCCAGTGGAATAAAAAAAAAAAAACTTAAGTCACCTAAGTTACCTTAGGTCATCGTTTTTTTTTTTTTTTTTTTTTTTTTGCTTGGGTGGTGAAGCTGCAGGTGGTCTGAAGAGTGATGTGACCGTATTCTCTAGGTATAACAGTTACTCAAAAAATGCATTGACGAAGGAATTTTGCACTTTGACCACCATAGATTACATACTGTGTACTGTGTACTGTGTACTGTGTACTGTGTACTGTGTACTGTGTACTGTGTACTGTGTACTGTGTACTGTGTACTGTGTACTGTGTACTGTGTACTGTGTACTGTGTACTGTGTACTGTGTACTGTGTACTGTGTACTGTGTACTGTGTACTGTGTACTGTGTACTGTGTACTGTGTACTGTGTACTGTGTACTGTGTACTGTGTACTGTGTACTGTGTACTGTGTACTGTGTACTGTGTACTGTGTACTGTGTACTGTGTACTGTGTACTGTGTACTGTGTACTGTGTACTGTGTACTGTGTACTGTGTACTGTGTACTGTGTACTGTGTACTGTGTACTGTGTACTGTGTACTGTGTACTGTGTACTGTGTACTGTGTACTGTGTACTGTGTACTGTGTACTGTGTACTGTGCGGAAATTGACCAAAAACAAGAACTTGTCCATTTCGGCAAATTGACCCCACCACTGGCCGGACGGATTCCGGAAATGCAAATGCCGGCGTTTAAAAGCTTCACCAGGCATCCGCCCCCTTCAGTGATGTTCATCGCCCAAGCAAAAAAAAAAAAAAAAAACCGGTAACTTAAGTTAACTTAAGTGACTTAAGTTGGTAACTTAAGCTGTTTTTTAAAAATAAAAACTTAAGGGGGGTCCGTAAGTTTGTGTATTAGTGTGTAAAATTTCCGGCCCTTTTGGGTGAAAAAAAAAAAGGGTGAGGGGAGTTGGGTCCAGTCATAGGGGGTATAGCATATTTTTTGGAAAATTCTTCAAAAAAGCAAGGATTTTTGCTGAGCACAATGAAATTTTCAGAAAAATCCCAATTTTCGGCCAAATTTGGAGCAAATTAGGGCCCACACACCCCGATTTTGGGTCAAAAACCGACTTCATTGCTCAGGAGTGCCTACGATTACGTAAACCAAAGGTCCTCTGGATGCATGCATTGATAAACACAACACTGGAAATTGCAAGGAACAGGTCTGCATGCGTGTTCTCTAGCCACTACAGTCACAGGGTATGCACAAAATGACCGTATTGTGGTTGAATTTTGACTTGCAAATGTTTTTCACGAACATGTATTTCTGAGGTTTTTTGGATTCTTTGGGCCATTTTATTTTACTTTTAATGGCCTCAAATCGTCGAAATTAGCCCAATATAGGGGCAAAAAAAAAAATTCGAGGGTCTAGGTATGGAGAGCGAGCACCTTAGAAGGAGGATCGTACGTAAATTTTTGTGTGTACAATTGTACACCCGGTCTGCCGGTCTTTTTCGAGGGTGGGTAGGACCGGCCCTTATAGCCGGTAATCCTTAAGAGCCGGTCTTTTTACGGACCCTAAAGACCGGCTATACACACTAATTACGTGTCTGGTCGTTGCCGGTCTATTTACGGATCCCCCTAAGTTACGTTTTTTTTCTAAAAAAACTTAAGTTTTTTTTTCGAAAACCTAAGTTTTTTAATTTAAGTTTTTTTTTTTAGTAGCTTAAGTCGCCTAAATTTTCCGGAGGATTTCGGAGAAAACTTAAGTTTTTTTTTTAACTTAAGTTACACAGCCATGGGATCCTCCAAATTCCCGTTTTTCCCTTTTTTCCCCTTTCCCCTTAGTCATTTTTCCCGTTGCCTTGTCGAAAAAAAATTTTTTGGGTCAAAAAAAAAAAGTGAAAAATTTTCACAAATTTCGATCCTACGACCACCCACAGGTGACGAAAACTCGATTTTTTTGAAAAAAAAAATTTTTTTTTTTGGTCAAACACGGCCTTGCCTAGCCACTTTTGGGTATAGTATAGGCTTGTTCAGAGACGTGTATATGGTGTAACCACAGATGGTCAAAACAGCCGATTTTTGCGTTTTTTTTTTTGAGATTTTTGTTGTATGAATAGTTCTGTAACCTCTCTCTCTTTTACGGCAGGTAACCGGTTGAGGTGATACTTCCGGACTGAGGAAGGGCATTCTTTTACTTTTTTATTTTGCCTGGACGGGGATGGGGGCGGCTTTGTCTAGATTGTTTTTATATTGTAGACTTTTGTTGGGTTAAGGGGATTGGCAGACAACACTGGGGACCTCCTTGGACCACAGCTGTTGGCGTTGTCAAGCTCTACCCGGCTGTACACGGTCGGCCTGAAAACAGGTCCGAATCTAGGCTATGTGAACGAAATAAAAATAGCCAAAAAAGAAGAAGAAAGGGGAGAAGGGGGGGGAGAGGGGAGAAAAAGTAAAAAGAAGTCTCTAAAGTCTATGCGGCGGATCGAAGGCGCGTCTGCACAAGACTCCTCAGGCGATTGCACAGCGCCGACGCCTTCCTCAGCTCCTCCTGACTCAACATCGGCCTCACTGCAGTCCTCCACCGCCCACAGTACTCGAAAGCCTCCGCCGCCGTCATAGAGTCCCCGCCTTGGGAGCTGAAATGAGTGGTAGTGGGATAGAACAACCCCTCCCACTCATCCGCGGTCTCTGGAATAGGCAAGTCAAACCCGGGGCAGGGCGCTATGTCATTCCATACCGGCACAGGGTTCGGGAGGGCTGGTGGTGCGGATTGGTAGCCACTCTCCGATGGTGTGTCTGTGCTGGGGACCGAGGTTGCGCCAGGCAAGGGAACTGCGTGCTGGGACCCGCCCAGGAGGTCCGCGGAGTACGCACTGTCTTGCGAGGCGACGTGTGGCTGCTCACTCGTGTCAGCGTGAGAGTGAGCTGCCTCAGAGGACGTGTATACGGGGAGGGCTGGGGTGGTGTTTGAATAGCCACTCTCCGTATGGGTCCTTGATGGCTGCGCCTGCGACGTAGCGACCTGCGGAACAGCGTGAGGCTGCTCTCTCGTGCTGGTGGATGAGGGAACAGCCACATCAGACGCGGGTACGGGGAGGGCTGCGTGGGTGTTGTAATAGCCACTCTCCGTATTTGTCTGATGCTGCTGAGACTCGTCCGATGCAGAGTGCGCCTGCGACGAAGTGCCAGGTTGGACAGGGGTCTGCACGACCTGGGGCGCGGAGGAGGTAGAGAGGGCTGGGGTGGTGTTTGAATAGCCACTCTCTACATCCATGGCATCCGTCGGAGCCTTACGCAACCGGGCACGAAGCTGGTCCCTGTTCTTCTTGATAGTAGCCCCACTCGTGGCCACGCGTTTATCCCGCTGCTCCTGCAACAAGTCATTACTCTTGGGGTCCGCTGCTGGATGTGTGCGCGCGGTGACACCTGAGGAACTCGGTAAGCTGACAACCGCTGGAGCCCGTGGGCAGGAAGAGCAGCTGAGGGGACGACACTGCCGGCACGCCCAAGCCACGCACTCCCCGCACTGCCAGTGCTGCTCACTGCCGAGGACAGCAGACCCGCACACCTCACATTTCCCGAAATCCTCTCTCGTTCCGTCCTGAGGGTAGTCCAGCATTGCCACGCGGGACACACAAGTGAGCGACGGCAGGCGCGGCGTCGGAGGCTGCATCAGGAAGTACTGCCTCAGTTTCTCCGGAATGGTGACCGGCGTGAAGTGGCCCACCGTGCGGCCGTCGTGAGCCAGCGCAAACACATTCTGGTAATTCGTCGCACTCGAGGGGGTGAAGAGCGAAGGCTTATGACCACCCACAAACACCACCACCAGCGAGTTCAGAGCGCGTGCAAGGCCGGCAACGGTCACAGTGTCAGCCCAGGTATCCGATCGATCACACCCAGCGATGAGCATCCGCCGCGACCACACGGCGACATTCGGTTCCGCCCGTGCCGCCAGGTCCGCGTCTTGGACTACCTGTGCAACCGCAACCTGCCTCAGGGACCCCGCGTTCTTCCCGCTCAAGTGTGCCATAGCGTCGAAACAGCAGTCACCCACGGTGTAGCGGAAGTTCGCGGGAGTGGAGCATCCGACGGCGGACAGCTGCACCGCTAGGGCAGGAGGGGAGTCACCCTCATGCAGCTTCTCATAGGCCGCAGCTGGGTCCTCGCAGGGAGCTACTTCCACGACGACGGAAGACTGATGAACAGGGTTCTTGCGCGCCTGCCGCTGTAACCACCTCTCCATCGCCGCAGTAGCCTCATCAACATCAGCCGCACTTCGTGGATCAGGGGTTGGTTCCTCAACAATCTCACAGTCTTGCTCAGCGAGCCGGTACAGGTGGTCGTCCACGTATGTAGGGAAGCGATCGTCTGGGGCGTCGTCAGGTGTGACGTAGTAGTCTGGGGTACGTTCGACAGGAGCAGGCGGCACTGCATCACGATCACCCCCAAGGCCGAAACACAAGGCCCCCCGCTTCAACAGCGTGGCACCCACCTCCCGCTGTACACACACGGCCAGACGCTCATTCCATTTGGCCGAGGCCAAGACCTTGTCCCCGTCCGCACGCTCCGCGGCCATCTTGTTCAGGTGCCGCCACAGCGTGGCTGCTTCCGGCCCCAGCCCCCCAAAGACCTCGGCCGCAAAAGCGGAGAAGGAAATGCGTGCTGTCCTGCAAGCTTTGCCATGTTTATCGCGCTTCCAGGACTGATGCTTGACCGCTGCGTGCCCCACCGCTCGCGCCGCCCCCTGTACATGCGAAGAGGCCAGGGGGTTCGCAACCACACAGTCTACCGCCCTGGCTCTACCGTCCCCTATGCCGATGGGGAAGAAGATGTCTGCTGGCTTGGTACCCCCGAGGACGATGTGCTTGGGTTCCAAGGCCGGAGCGAGACCTGCCTTCGAACCTAGCGTGCCCACCAGATCCCGGAGCCGGTCGTGCCTGCGAATCGTGCAACCCCCATGCTTGCAGTTGAGGGCATGAATCCCATACTGGTCCATGCTCACTGCGCATTGTCCGCAGCGGACATCGTCTCTGTACATCACCAGACCCAGCCGGAGACGGACCACAGCGCGAAACGCCTCCGGATCGATGACATTCTCCGGGAGGGGCAGAGCCGTTACCCACGCCCCAGCCATGGGCAGCTGGAGCGAGTTCAGCCGAGCAAGGTCCTGCACATCGCCTGCCTCACGCACCGCAGCCGCTTGTCGGAGGATGATCGACAACGAGAGATCACGCTGCCTAAGGGTCTGTTGGGGCTGCTCACCCGGGTCCACACGTGCGTCATCGTCCACCAACTCGTTGAACCTGGTGGCCGAGTGATCCCACCCTGCCGCGTCCCAGCGGTAGTCCTTGTCCAGGTGTTTGCACAAATCGTAGGTACCGCTAGCAGCACCCATAGCGGCGGCAGTCCAGTGGTCATATGCACGACGTATCCCCAGTCCACCCATGCGTACGGGAAGGGCAGCCTGCGTTCGAGCGGCTTCTGGCAATAGAACGTCCGGGTCCGAACCAGGAGAAACCAAGATCTGCGCAAGTACTCTGTCTACCTCCTTGTCGTACTTGTCCAGCCAGAGATGGTCACCCTGATGACGGATAGCACGCATGTAAAACACGGTTTTGCAAAAGCCTTCACAATGTCGCAAGAGAGACAGAGCCACCTGAGCGTCACCCAGCTTGCCCAGCAGGCGGAGGTTCGTCGCGAAGGTCTTCATCTGGTCTTCCATGAACCTGTCGCAAAACTCACTGTCGCCAATGGGGGCTCCGAGAAAACTGAACCCCGATCGGATCACCGTCAGGTCCGCCACCGGGAATCCCGCCGCCCCGAGAACTTCGTCAGATTGACCTCCAATGGGGATGAGCTCACACTTGGCCTTGTTCACCTTGAGGCCTAGCTTCAGGCCCTCCTCCTGCACTACCTGAAAGGCCGACGCGATCGCCGCAGGAGACCCCATCAGCGTCCCGTCATCCAGGAACCACACCGACAGATCCACCCCAGGCAAGTCACGCACCTTCTCTGCCAAATCCTTCAAGACCAACGAGAAGAGAAGAGGGCCAAGCGGGTCACCCTGCTGCGCACCAGACTGCGATTGCACCACCTCCTCACCGTACACCAGAGACGACGGACGCAAGTAACACCATTCCACAAAGCGAGACATCTGCGGGAGGAGGGTACGGGTCTTGTACAGCATGGCCCTTCGATCCACTGTGTTAAACGCGTTAGCAAAGTCAATCTTAAGCACCACTTTGTCCTGCTCCCTGTGACGACTCGCGTAGTCCCAGACTGTCGCGGTCGCTGCCTCGATGCCCCCTTCTACACCCACACCCACCTGTTTCCCGGGGAGCAGGATGCTCTTCGCCTGCGCCTTCACCTCTGCTGCATACGACTTCGCAGCCACCCTCCGGAGCGTTTCACCAACAGCAACTGGACGGACGTCATTGACCCCTTTTGGAAGCGCGATCAACCTGGCCCCAGACAGGAAAGGAGTGACTCCTTCGGGAACGTTGCCTGCCCGGATCGCGTTGACCACATGTGTCAGGGCCGGCAGGATGTTCAAGTCGCTCTCGTTCAACATCTGCTTCAGGTGGTCCGCTCGAAGGCCGGAAGGGCCTGCCGCAGTGCCCCGCGGCATGCTCTTCACCAGAGACAGCACTTGTGCAGGGGTCAGGTCTTCAGGGTAGCCTGGCTGCACCACATTGTCGCTGGCATCAGGAGGGTTAAGGCAGGCAGGGTGCTTGTTCTTCAAAGCCTGCAACGTGGCCGCTGAGTCCGGTGCGAGTCCTTCCGAGGAAAGGCGGGAGAAGGCGGCAGCGGGGCGACCCTTCCGAGCCTCAGCGACACATGCCCGTTCCCGATCCTCGAAGGAGGGGACCTCCTGCTCCACCTTCCTCCCAGGCACTTGGGCCTGCGCATCACGCCAGAGTGCGGACAACTCGCCCTTCTCCCACCGCTGCACGTCTGCGATACGCGACGCCTTCATACGCTTTTTCCTGTTTCCATTCCCCCCACTGCGTCGCGAGCGGAGAAGTGTTTTGGGCAACATCCCGAACCGGTTCCAGGCGGCGAGGTCAAGCTTGTCGGCCGCGATGTCGAGTAGGGCGGTGTTGGTCGCCACGGCCACAGATCGAAGCATGTAGTCCGGGATGAACTCCATGACGCGGCCGCGACTCAACGCAATGTCCTGTGCAGATGGAAGCCGGCTATCGTCCCCCACTTCCTCCGCTGACCTGGCTCGGACTGCTGGAACCTTTGATGGGGCAGTCGCCTCCCGGCACGAGAAGCATGTCCCTCCTTTGGCATTCTTAGCGACGATGGTACCGCATCGCACACACTTCCGGAGATTGAGGCGGCGGAGGCTAGCGTCGGGGAAGATGTCGCCGTTCAGGGCATGTGCCTGCATATGGTTCCGTATGCCGGAGCGAGACATCTCCACACTCCGATGTCCCTTGGAGCCGGAACAGTGAGGCAGTGGGCAGTAGAGCCCCGGCGCAGGAGCCTCAATGGAGCAGGAGGCTAGGGAGTTCGCACCAATCCCCTCCAGCGGGTTCGCCCGGATAGTGTCAGCGCTGAGGAGAGAGAAGGGTGCCCCATCAGTGAGGCGCTTGACCATGTCCTCGTTGGCGTACACCGCGTCAAAGTGTTCCCCAACTCTAGCTATGACACGTGTTCTCGCCTTACGCGCAGTAGTCAGCGACGTAGCACGGATGCGCACCACAGGGGTATCCCCACACTGCACCACCAGGATGTTCTCCCGCCAGACATTCGCCGCTAGGTGTATGGCGAAATGGTCCCCCCAAGCCTTCCCTCTGAGCCCGGCGACGTACGCGTCCAGCTGCTCCCGCCCACCCAACAATTTCTCGCTCTGCCCCCGCACCTCCTCCGCTCTCTCAGCCAGGGACTCTCGGAGCTCAGCACATTCGGAAGCAGTGGGGGCCTGCCTGTTCCGGGTCTGCGCCTGGAACAAAGAGACGAACAGGCAGTTGTCCGACTCAGCGTTCGGAACGCGCACTACATCCCCTGGGGAGGCGGAGATCGACTGCAGGAAAGCGTCAACCTTCACCCGCTCAGCATCCACCAGGTCGTCCGCTTCATTCCCACCTCTCAAGGTCCGCGGGCCCGCCCGAATGTGGTGACACCGACCTACCCTGCCCCTGCCCACCCGACGCACGCGGAACAAGGCTCTGTTGCGGCGACGCGAACCTGCGAGGGGAGGGTTGTCCTGCGGGCAATGCCCCCACGCAACACACCGACGAACCCCTGACAGGGAACACCGGCTCACCAGGCGGAGACCCTGACTCCAACGATTCCGGGCAATCCACCTACGGAGGCGGCGACGGCGACGGCGACAGGGCTCCACCCACGAGAAGGTGTCGGCAACGAGGGCACGGAGTATCACCGCAACGTGGCAGACCATCAAGGCCCACACGACACCAGGCCACACGACCCCACACCCACCGACAGGCCCAGGGACATCCCCCGCCACCCCGCTGTTGCTGCTGCAGTTGTTGTTGCTGCTGTAGCTGTTGCTGTAGTTGCTGTTGCTGCTGTTGCTGATGCTGCTGTTGCTGCTGCTGCTGCTGCTGCTGCTGTTGCTGTTGTTGCTGTTGTTGCTGCTGCTGCTGTAGCTGTAGCTGTTGTTGCTGCTGTTGCCGATCACTTGTCCCCTTTGCCCTCCTCCCCTGAAGAAGAAGTGGGGAGGCGCAGGTCAGGCTGAGGACCTTTCCGCTGCTAGCCGTCCTACACCCTTTATACACATACCTGGGGTGTTTCCGACCAGCAGCCCCTCGGTCTCCTGGTTGTGTCCTTTTCAGACACACCCTTCCACCGAGAGCACAGCTCGCTACCACCCGTTGGCTTCTTCCGTATCACAGAAACTTCCGAAGTCCGCGGGGTGTGTAACTCACTGTGGCCCGACTGTACATTGAGCCCTCTGCTTGAGAGGACCGGCTGGTGACCCAGTCTGTAGCGACCCCATGCGTCCCAGTTTGTGGTTTCACGCACTGGTGGGACACAGCCAGCTCGCGCTGACCACTCCAGTCGCCCGGAGGTGGAACCGACGGTCTGAACCGCATGAATCTGCCGACCCAATGCGATCTTTGACCGTTAGCCAGCCGATTACTCGACCTGACCTCTGCTCGGCAAGTTGGCCACGCCTGTCTGCAGGGGAGTGACTCCCCACAAGTATGCATCTGACACAACTCCCTAACAGATTCACCAGCCTAGCCTGTTCACATCCCATCCGTCGCGGTTATGTCACCACTCACTAGTGTCGGAGTCTGTTACATGTGAGCCCCAACATCGAACGAGTGCTGCTCACAAAGGCACCACCGCAGCAAATAGCGGTGCAGTTGCTTGCAGTCGTCGAGTGTGCTCACCATGTGGGTAGTCCCTGACTACACCGGCCTCTCTCTCCCTAGAGGCCGTTGCAACGGTCACCCAGACTCCAACGCGGACAGGAGTGGCTACAGAAGTCTTTGATGGGGGCTTTTACATGGGAGGCACACCCTGACCTGGACGGACCAGTTCTGTGGCTGTGGATCACCCCTGTGGATTCAAACAGTGGACGCACCCGGTGCGTCACTGCAGACACCCAGCCAAGGTCCAGGGAGGACGACATCTCCTGAGCGTACCGACAGCATCCGTGAAGTCCCGAAGGCCAACGCAGCCGCTGCAGACGTTCGGAAGAAGCGCCTCACCCATCGTAGATAGCCCTGACAGCAGCCACAAGCGTGCAGTAAAAACCACACAATGCAGATACAGCAGTCACCCAGTGAGATGGTCCAGGTCCCCGTCAGCAAGCCGCCATTGGCAACTACCAAACACCAACCTCTCAGCCACCCCTGTGTGTCCTTTGCTAGTGTGTGTTGACATACCTGGAATTCCGGATGCTAGGTGAGGACTGTCGTCCCCGTACCACGCACCACCCACTGTCTCCGTGGAGCAGCCCGGGTGATGCGCCGACTAGGAGGTTACACGCCAGACGTTGTCTCGTCTGCTGGTCAACGGGGCAACAAACCCACCAGGGTCCCCTCTCGGGAACGCACGCCTCCTGTTAGCAGCTACCCGTCGGGGGGCCTAATCCCCTGGGAGCTGCTGTAGCTGTTGCTGTTGTTGCTGCTGCTGCTGCTGCTGCTGCTGCTGCTGCTGCTGCTGCTGCTGCTGCTGCTGCTGCTGCTGCTGCTGCTGCTGCTGCTGCTGCTGCTGCTGCTGCTGCTGCTGCTGCTGCTGCTGCTGCTGCTGCTGCTGCTGCTGCTGCTGCTGCTGCTGTTGCTGTTACTGTTGTTGTTGTTGCTGCTGGCGAGAAGCGACCTTGCACCACCGCCCACAACACCCGCAACCACCGCACCCGGCGCACAGCCCACCACAGAGCCCAGCGGAGACACCCCATCGACCACCAGAGACACTAGAGACCCTTGCCGCCTCCCCTCACGTGCACCCTGAAAAACAGAGAACAGTTCATTGGAGAATAACACGGTGGCGTTGGGTGAAAAAGCGGTGCAGAAATGTGGTTTGCTATACAAAGCCCTCTCGTGACAGTGTAGCGACAAAGCACGCAGCCCGCGGTGAACAGGGGGAAAACAGGGGGGAAAAGAACGACAAAGACCCGGCCACCCTACCCACCCGACTCTCTCAGACGACTCTCTACATTTGTTCCCCAGCCTCCCTAAACTCCCATGATTGCTATTAGTTACTTTTTTTGTTTGTGTCTTTTTATTTGTTTGTGCAAAAGGGTGAATGAAGGAGGCGGAGGGGGGAACTAAGGCCCGCCCTACCGACTCGAGCTCTGGAACCGACCACATCTTATTTATAAAACCAAAGGGGTGGGGTGGGGGGAGGAAACCGAACCACAGACCTCCCGCCTCTCTCCGTACGCTAACACTGTCCGGGGTTTTTTGTGAATTGTTGAAAATAAAAAGTAAAAGAAATGTATGGACAGAATGAGCTGGAGAAGGTGGGACAAATCCGCGGTATATGGTGGGAGAAAAAGGGGGGAAGCAAGAAAAAGGCCCCACCCTGATCCCCGACTGAACGAGGGAGGGTTGAAAAACTTTGGACCCGGGGAATGGGAGAGGGTGAAATGTTTGATTAGGGGCTTGGGGAGGTGGGTCCAAAGGAGGGGCAAAACAAACTGGGGAGAGAAAAAGGAGAAAAAACGGGGCTCTTGGCCCCTTCCACCCAAAAAATCCCGCCTCCCTTCCCCCCCGCCTTCGTTTACGCGCGATCTTCGTCTGTCCTTCGGCGTCCCGACCCCGGCGGTCGGGGGGGTCCACGCGGCCTAACCTTCCCGTGGCATGCCTCGCGGCGTAGCCGGTTCCCACTGGTGCGCAACCGTATGTGGGTGGGAGGTGGTCCGACGTGCCGACAGCCTCGGGACCTTCTCGGCTTGTCCGACCGAGGTGTAGGGGGAGCGACGCCGTCCTGGCTGTCGCTGTCGCTGGCGCTGGTGCAGGTGCCGGTGTCGGCGCACGAGCTGGCGTAGGTGATGGTGCTGGTGCGGGCACAGGTGCCTTAGCTGCTGGCACAGGTGCAGACTCCGAAGCAGGAGTTGGGGGCGGCTCACAGGTCACGCCCGCCGCGGCCATCAGTAGAATCGCTACTGATGCCGCCATTTTTGGAGGGCGGGGGGGACAAGGGGATGGGTGGTGGTGAGTGTAGGAGGGGGTATACCACAATGAAGTACAGAAACAATGAAGTACAGAAACTGTAGCAATGAAGTACAGAAACTGTAGCTTTAGAAATCGTTTTTTGGCATTTTTCGGTGCCCCAAGACCCACCCCAGGGGGCCAAAAAATTTTCGAAAAAAAAATTTTTTTTTCACCTGAAAATTGCCTTGTCAAAAAAAAAAAAAAATTTTTTTTGAAAAAAAAAATGGCAAAGACAAAGGGAAAAACGGGAAATTTGAACACCCTCCTTAAAAAGGCGATCATATTTCATATCTCTTACCGATAGCCCTGGTCGTGGTCAAGCAAAATATACTCCCTCATATGAGGAGAACTGGTAAGATGAATGTGCCTCTCCGTGCACACATAGCTTTGCTACTATCGTTATCGCAGGATGGGCTCTTCGTCGTGGCAGTTTTGTTTTTTTTGAAAACTTGGTTGTATTAGTGTAGACACCCGAGGATGAACTCCACTATTTTTTTTTGTTTTTTTTTTTTTTTTTGTAAAAATTTTAGACATAAGATGTGAAAGATGCATGTCTCTTGAGAGCACGCACCATGCCCCAGAAATGTAACTATCCCTTACCATTGGATTGATGAACGATGCAGAGAAGACCTGCACAGCTTTTGGCAGACGCATCTGAAGCTCCTCCCTTCTCCGACAGCGAGCACAGACAACCCTCATTGCCAGCAGTTGGACTGGCCTCGTGGGTCTGTCTGGGCTCCTGGGGCGCGGAGCGGAAGGCGGAGCAGGCTGTCTTTGGCTGTCGTGACGCGCACCTTCACTGGGTGCTGTGGGTGCGGACAGCACTGCTCGGCTTCTGTAACCTCGGCGGATGTAGCCGCGCCACGTAGGTACTTCCGTACTGTCTGGTTGTAGTCGTCCCATAGCTTCTTCCCGCCGATCATGTACATCCACTCGTCTGCGGCAGTGGAATACTCAATGTCATGTGGTACTAGCAGCTCAGCCACTACCTCATGTTCACATCCCGTATCTACCTCAACCTTGCAAGGGATCAGACGCAGGTCGTGTTCACACTCAGCATCGCTGAAGCAGAGGCGGTTGCAGAGCACGTCGCAGCCAAAGAACCGTCCAGCCCGCTCCATTCCGTGCACATCACGTACCAAGGGTCCGACCATGCTGAAGCGGCGCATCACGTCACACCCCATATCACCACGCAGCACAGTACCGCTTGCGATGCCGATGTTGATGTGTGATGCGCAGTCGCTTGCCTTGCCCATCAGTGTGGATGCTGTGTGCAGTGCTGAGGTGGCGTGGCTGGCACACAGCTTTGATGCGTTAAAGGAACAGTGCACCCTATCCCCTATAAACACATCCACCATCCCACGCTTCGTATCCGACATCCTTAACGTCTTCAGCAGAAGCGCTGTGAAGAGCTGACAGAACTTTGCACTGTCCTCCTCCAATTGACGCAACGTGTCTTTGATGTTCACCATCAGCAGAGTCGCCTTCACAGAAGTAATCCCTAACACCCTGGTTGCAGCTGGTACATGAAGGCTTGAGGCTGAGCTCTCCGAACTGGAAGGCAGATCTGTGAACTGCGACTCCACATCTGCCCCTGCAGCATATGAGTCGCCCTCCTCAAACGGCAGACACGTCTTCGGGAGGTACGCTTTGTACATCCGCAGGTTCTCCTCCAACGCTCGCAGCGCCGCTATCATCCCCTCAGGCAGATCTTCCCTATGTGCTTCTAGGAGCTCCGCCACCTTCTCCACGTCGTACCCTGCAAGCAAGGAGGCGATCTCCTGCACAGCGTTGATCGTCCGCTCCATTGATGCCTGCTCCTTCAGGACTTCATGCGCAAACCCCCGCGTCACGACAAAATCCACCACGAACACACACACCGCAGGAGCGAAAGACTTTGGCGGAAAGCTTGCAGGACATGGCATAGCCTCGCACGCACCCTGCTCTTCCCATAAGGAGCGGCGGCCGTTCATACCCTCCTGTGGGACCAGCCCTGGGAGGTCAAAAAGACCAAAACGGAAGCTTTCTTCAGCAGCGCACACTATCAACCAGAACACCGTCCCGGACACAAACCATACAGTGTACCGTGCGGGCACCTGCATCACCAGAAACATATCAATCACCAACACCAGCAACGGCCACCCCGGGACTGCCACCGTTCGTCCCACCAGATCCCATGCCAAAAAGACTGCACCTACCATGCACAGTACCGCAACCGTGAAAGGGGTGGTCAGTGGAGAACGAAGCAGGATCCTGGCAGAGGACACAGAGAAGAGCGCGACCAACGCGAGAGACCCCACCAGGTACACCGGGGCGCGGAGCTGTTGATCCATCGTCATCGCGAGGTTCAGACTCACGGTGTAGCCGGTTATTGCAGAGAAAACGAAGAAGAGGGTCCGCTTCTTCCGTTCTTTTGCATCAAGTGTGCCGTCGATGGACAGAACGCCGTGAAGATACAGCATAACTTTCTGCACGCAACTCAGTTGCATACATGATTCTATGAACCCCATCATGATACCCTCAGATTCTGTTTGATGGTGAGAAGTGTGGATGTTTTTTTTCCTGGAAAAAAGCGGTCCAAAAAGCTCTGGGAAAAAAAGTGTGGTCCGCCTGAGTCCACCGGAGTCCGCCCTGAGTTTGGCGGAGCCTCTTCAACCGCTGCTGCAGACACATCGCCTTTCAGGTACTTCCGCACTGTTGTGTTGTAGTTCTCCCACTTCTTGCTCTTCCCGATCTGGTACATCCACTCTATGCTTGTGTCCATTGAAGGTGCAGTATCAGGCAGAAGCTCGGCAACCACTTCAGGTGTGTCAGAGGTTGCAGACACTTCCACCTTGCACGGAATCAGGCGCATCTCGTGTTCGCACTCAGCTTCACTGAAACACATACGGTTGCAGAGCACGTCGCAGCCAAGGATACGTTCTGCACGTTCCATCCCATGCACGTCACGCACAAGTGTGCCCACCATGCTGAAGCGGCGCATCACTTCACACCCCATGTCACCACGCAGCACCTTCCCAGTTGCAACACCGATGTTCACCTGCGACGGTTTGGAGTCCTGCAAGAGCATCGTTGCTGTGTGCAGTGCTGAGGTGGCGTGGTTTGCACACTGCCTTGACGTGTTGAACGAGCAGTGCACCCTGTCACCAACAAACACGTCCACCATCCCACTGTGTGACTGTGTTGGCGGACTCCGGCCGAGTCTGGGCGGACTTAGTTAAAAGTCCGTCTAGTCCGTCTCAAGTCGGGCGGGGTCCAGGCTTCGCGCTAACTTTTGGAAAAAAATCTGAAAAATCGTGTTTCGGGACCAAAAAAACGCACCTCAAATAGGGTTACGTCTGGGGGTAAAAAAACAGTGTTTTGTGGCATTTCCGAGCCAATCCCAGGCTGTGGTGGGGTATATTCGGAAAAAATGGACAAAATTTTAGTGACTTAAATTTTCACAAAATATGAACCCATACTCTTAAACAGGGGCATTTTCAGGTCTGAAAACCCAACTTCAGATGAAATTGTGGTGTTTTGACTGGGAACAGGTAGCGCCGCAGGCGCACGGTACCTAACTTTTGTCTTTTTATTTTTCCCTTTTCTCTGCTTTCTTTTGATTGCACGGGCCGATTGCTCTCCACGGTGGGGTCGCATGTGTGCGCAAAAACACTCTAAAGTACTCTTACTCTGAACGATGAGATTCCTCTGGTTTTAGTAAGGAAACCCCTGTCTCAAAAAGTGCTGAAAAAGTGCAATTTCCTGTGTCTTTCCCCCGCCCAAGAGCTCGTTTTGTTGCATTTCCTAACCAATCCCGGATTGTGGTGGGGGATATACGGAAAAATGGACAAAAATGCAGCGACTTAAAATTTGACAAACATGAGCCCATATTCGTAAACAAGGGTTATTTTCAGGTCTGAAAACCCAACGTGCTGAAGAAGCTATCGGTAATGTAGTGATGGCGGTGGGGTTTCAGTGACCACAGAGAAGAGTGAGAAAACCCAGGACGGTTATGGCCTCGGAGGGGGTGCCCCATGGCGTCCTACTCAATCTTTATCCGTGAGGGAGGGGATCATCCTCAGGGGGGATGTGGAGTCGTACTCAAAATAAAATGAACACTGTACATAAGTACATCGTGTTTAAACATAGAGGAGGAATGAACAGGTAGCGCCGCAGGCACACGGTACCCAACTTTTTTCTTTTTTTCTTTTCCCTTTTCTCTGCTTTCTTTTGATCGCGCGAGCCGATTGCTCTCCACGGTGGGGTCACATGTGTGCGTGAAAACACTCTAAAGTACCCTTACTATGAAATATGAGATTCTCTGGTTTTCTTAAGGAAACCCCGGTTTGCAAAAAAAAAACGCACCACAAAAATATCCAAAAATCCCGGGACAAAGGACAGAAGTTAGCGCAAAGCCTGGCGGGGTCTTGGTGGGATTTTTTTTTTTTTTGGTGGACTCAGGCATGTACTTCATTGAAATATGTAATGAGTGTTTGCTCATGGTGGAAAAGTATGATTGTGTCTCTTTCTTTATGATCATTCTTGTTTGCATTGTGCGATGTAGGGTCCGGATGGGATGGAAAAAGGGCACCACATCTTTGGAAAAAGGTGTGGACACTCTTCGACAGATAACGCATCCTATAGCATAGCATCCTGAGGAGAGGTACGGGGGTGTATACAGTACACCTTCGCCACCTGAGAACAGGGCCACGGGAGTGACCTCTTTTAACATGATTATCCACTTTTTCCCAACCCACATATTCTGTGGGGAAACCACAAAAGTAATGTCTTTATTTAAGACCCAGTGGCAACTTCAGTCCAACAATTATCCAAAATAGTTAACATAAGCCTCTCATGTTCACCAAGAAACCTTGGGCTATTGTGTTACTTCTGTACATGTAGTCGCAGTACGTCACCTGCAACAGAAGCAGCGGTCACAGAAGGCGGGTTTCTCGCAGTGTCTCCGTGAGCAGTTGCTGCACCCACTGCGGAGGCTGGGACCTCACCACGTAGGTACTTCCGTACTGTCTGGTTGTAGTCGTCCCATAGCTTCTTCCCGCCGATCATGTACATCCACTCGTCTGCGGCAGTGTGGTAACCACTGTCGTTCATTAGCAGTTCGGCCACCACCTCATGTTCACACCCCGCATCTACCTCCACCTTGCAAGGGATCAGACGCAGGTCGTGTTCACACTCAGCATCGCTGAAGCAGAGGCGGTTGCAGAGCACATTGCAGCCAAAGAACCGTCCAGCCCGCTCCATTCCGTGCACATCACGTACCAAGGGTCCGACCATGCTGAAGCGGCGCATCACGTCACACCCCATATCACCACGCAGCACAGTACCGCTTGCGATGCCAATGTTTATAAGCGATTCTAGGTCGCTTGCCTTGCCCAGCAGTGTGAATGCGGTGTGCAGTGCTGAGGTGGCGTGGCTGGCACACAGCTTTGATGCGTTAAAGGAACAGTGCACCCTATCCCCTATAAACACATCCACCATCCCACGGTATGACTCTGTTGCCTGCAACGTCTTCAGAAGAAGAGTTGTGAAGAGCTGCGAGAAGCCGGCCACATCCTCCTCCAGGAAGCGCAACGTGTCTTTGATACTCACCAGCAGCAGCGTCACCTTCGCGGATGACAACCCCAGGGGACGAAGTGTTTGCGCAGGCGCATAGCAGCTCTTTGACAAAGTGGAACTAAGCGAAGTACACAGAGAAGGTGTACTTTGGGATGCCGACGGCTCCGTGTCATCATCAAACGGCAGGCACGTCTTCGGGAGGTACGCTTTGTACATCCGTAGGTTCGCCTCCAACGCACGCAGTGCCACCGTCATCCCCTCAGGCAGCTCATGTTCATGCTCCTCCAGCAGCTCCGCCACCTTCTCCACGTCGTATCCTGCCAGGAGTGAGGCAATCTCTTGCACAGCGTTGATCGTCCGCTCCATTGATGCCTGCTCCTTCAGCACCTCACGTGCAAACCCGCGTGTAGCGATGAAGTCTATCACAAAGACGGAGACTGAAATGCACATATTCGCAAGCTCCGCAATGAGAGGCTTGGCGCAGGGGATTTTGTCGCAGTTTTGTTCGTACACTTTGCGGCGTTCGTCCTGCGGTGCCAAGCCAGGGAGATCAAATAGACCGAAGCGCGTCACTGTCTCCACACTCATGAGAAACAACCAAAAAACAACAAACAATACAAACGCAAGCGTAGCGCGAGAGTCCAGCCGCATCACAAGCATAGTGTCCAGGGTTCGTCGTCGCAACGCTTGCAAACTGCGGTACTCCAAGCCCAGTGACAGCAACGACGGCAACGTTAATCGCGAAGAACAGTTTCCGCTGTTTCGCCTCCTCCTCCCCGAGGGTGCCGTCCAGCGTCAACGCCCGCGCAAAGTAAGACATCGTTCGCCGTGTGATCATGTAACCCTGAAAACAAAATGGCTTTTTAAACCATCTTTTTTTTGGGTGATGTACACTCTGAGTGTGTGTGGTAGATATTCGGGACTATGTCAGATCCGGGGGGTTTTTGATAAATAAATATTTTTTTTCAGATCCGGGGGGAGGGTACCTTGGGGGTTGCAAGCAAAAAACCCGCTTGCAACCGAAGGAGCAGGAACGAGATGAGGGACAACATTGGGAAGTCGTGCCCGATCCCTCCCTCCACACTTTCGACAACAACTCAGTTCTGATTCAATATGGTGAGAAAAGTTGTTTCAGTACAGAACCTCAATACCCCTCAGGTGTGTGGATCTTTGCTCGCGTCCACCACAAAACCCAAGACTGAAGAAAGGGGCAAAAGCTACGACCTCATGAGCAGTGCACACACCTGATGCCACACTGTGCGTGCAACAGCTTGCATCTATGGAAATAGAGCACAGCCACACGCTATGAACACATTCATCAAACGGAGGCTCATGACGTGGCACCACAGCGCTTCCTCACAGTACGCAATAAAACGGTACAATCGCAGCCTTGGCCCACGTCAATCAGCCCAAAAAGGTTCAGAAGGAGGTTTATTGCATACAGACCCCCTTGACACGTGAACGCGTCAAGGGGTCTGTATGGGAGACAGTGCTTCTGATCTGAAACTGAGAGCAAAAATGGCCGGGTGCGGAGGGTATCAGACACGAATTTGTTTTTGCAGCAACTATGCAAATGAAAACCCCATTAACCCTTTCCCCCTTCGACCTGTGTTGTGAAAAGAAAGGTGTATTTTTAATGAACCCTTCCAAGTTGCAACAGGATGTGTCAAATATCATGTCCCAAATAAAATGTAGTGTAACTCATAAGCAAGAACAGAGCAGGTGCAAGTGCACAATGGAAATTGGCACAACACACCACTCACGTCTTCTCCTTCTCTTCGCACAAGCGACTCCTCATCGCAAGGACCTGGTACAACCCATGTGATTTGCCCTCAGCCTGCAGTGCCAGCTTCAACGCAGCAGGAAGCACAGTCCCCAACGGAGGTTCGTACAAACACTGCCTCCCCTCCCGTGCCGTGTCGCACAGCGCCCAGCTCCGGTACACAGTCTGCCCCATCACCGTCACAAAGCGTTGCTTCCGAGCACCAACATCTCCGTGCTGCACCGAACCTGTCACAAGCCCTGCACCAGACAGCACTGCAGTCCCCAAAAGGCGTTGTGCAAAGCGCACTGCATTCTCCATGTGTGCAGGTGCTGGCCGGGTCAGGTTCCACCCAACACAGACACGGCTCCCAAGCAGCGTCACCAAGGTCCCACCGTTCTGGTCCAGTACGACTGTGAGGGTCGTCAGGGCCACACTCAGTTTGCGGAGCGTATGGTCACATTCCTCGTCTCCAGCAAGATGCACAGTGCCAACAGTTGCCTCAAAGGGAAGTGTCGTAGCGTTGCCGTAACCAGACATGCTGCAATCCAAAACTGAACTTGAGCTCGATCTCAAGCTGAGGGAAGCCACAGAGTCACGAACGGATGGCCCTTTCAGCACGACAGGTTCTTTGAGGGGAGTCTGCCTTCGTCCCCCAAGTGACAAAGGCCACACACACTGCACAAACGTTGTCCCAGACACACCCTTCAAGTCCAGTGCCTCCGCATCCCCAACAACAGCAGAGCAAGACCTGCACTCAGATGTGTACAGGTCAGAAGGTACAGCCACAGCACCAGGCTTGCATGTGCTCTCAAGGCGGGCAGCAACGTTCACTGTGTGTCCAAAGTAGTCTGTCCGTCCCGTCAGTGCGTTCTCTTCCACAGTCACAGGGCCTGTGTTCACACCAATGCGCACAGTCAGTCCTCCCCAAAGTGAGCCCTGTTCAGCACAGATTGGTGCATCCTCAAGTAGTGAATCAGGCCAGACAGCTTTACGCAGGAGTTCGTGCACACGCAGACCGAAGTTCACCCCGTCCTGTGTTGATGCAAAGGCAATCATAAAAGCGTCGCCGATTGTCTTCACTTCGTACCCACCAAAGGCCTGCATCACCTCACGCATCACAGAGTTGTGGATCTTCAGCCCAGCACGCATCCCTTCAGGTGCATGTTCCCAGATCGATGTTGATGCACGTATGTCTGTGAACACAAGTGTTGCTGTTTCAGTTTCCACCCCAGGCGGTGCCACAGACATGTGCTCAGGAACACAGCTCTGTCGCCTCTCCTCCTCCTCCATCTCCTCAAACAGCGCAGCAGGGAGGTAGGGCTTGTAGCGGCGCAGGTTCTGCTCCATTGTCTGCAGCGTCTCGTACATCTCCTCAGGCAGCTCTGAGCCACGTGCCGCAAGCATCCGCGCCACACCTTCCACGTCGTACTTTGCGAGCAACGACGCAATCTCCTGCACAGCGTTGATCGTCCGCTCCATTGATGCCTGCTCCTACAGCACCTCATGTGCGAAACCACGTGTCACGATGAAGTCAATCACAAACACAGTGACCGCAGTTAATAGGCGAGATGAAGGGAACTCCACTGGACAGGGTGGTGTCTCACAGTCAAACTTCTCCTTCAAGTAATACTTCCGTCCGAACTCACCCTCCTGTTCAGGCAGCCCTGGCAGTTCGAACAGACCAAACCTGAAGCTCTCCTCAACACCAAGCAGCACCAACCACATGATAATAAAACCCACAAGACCTTGACTGTACACCTTAGGCACCTGCATCACAAGCAGCATGTCGATGATGAGCACGAGGATAGGCCATCCCTCTATGGAGACTGGTCGTCCAGCCAAATCATACATCAGCAATCCACATGTGATCACGTACAGCGTGCCCACCACCAGCCTTGTTGTCAACGGAACCCTGCACAGCACTGCACAGATCACAATGCTGAACGCAAGCGAGACTATCAGTGTCGCTATTAAAGCTATGGGCACTCTTAGTTGTCCATCAAAAGTCGTCACCAGACCAAGTACATTTGTCAACAAACCTACGCAGGCAAAGATGAAGAACTGTGTGCGCATCTCCTTCTTTTTCCCGCTCAGTGTCCCGTCCAAGGAGAGCACGCCATTGAGACACTGCATCCCCATCTCCCCTCCCGTCAGGTACCTGTGTTCTTGTGGAGGAGTGGTGGGTGAGAAATGGTAAAGACAACACAAGTGGTTGGAAAATAGAAGAAGAGAAGGGACAGGGCAAGGGCCAGTACTGGGACACCATGTAAAACTGTATCGAAGAAGAGTCGTGACAATTGAAACACCGAAAAACTTGTCCATTTATTTTCAGAATAGCCCCACCACTTTCTGGGTAGATTCCGGAAACACCGAAAAACGGGGTTTTGGGTGCAGTACTACCCCATCCCCTTATTGCGCACCACTGTTGTGGCCGGGGGTCTGGGGTCTGCGCTTTTTCGGCCGAAAAAGCCCCATTTTTATTACGCACGCTGACCACCCGCCTGCAACCAAATACGCTACCAACGCAGCACTCTCAGCTCTCTTGCAGGCAGAGACAGGTCTACGGATCCCCCAGCCTTTATGTGGTTAGTATGCAGTTGTGCTTATCAGCCCCTCATTGTACCCCCCATATTCCTGTAGTACATCCCCATATTCCATGTCAACCCCCATATGGGGGCCGGTATTTTGGTACCCATTTCCTCCATATTTGGAGTTTCCCCAAATTGGGGGGACAAGTATGTCAAGGGGAGGGTCACTGGAAATGTGTGTAACAATCTCATCTTTCTTCCTTTTCGACATTTTTGAAAGCCATATTTGGTATATCTGACGAACCTAAAATAGGACTGCGTCGCACTTTGGGTGGGGTTTCTTTTTGGGTTTGGTGGCTGGGTGACCTGTGGTGTGGAGGTGTGGAAAACCCCGAAGCAACAATTTCCAAACCCAAAAGCATCTTTCCAGGTCAGCAAATGTACAGTCAAGCTTGTATTTAAGTCGTTCTTAATTAAGTCGCTTTCACCTGTTTTTCTTCCATTCCGCACAATTAAAAACGACTTAATTAAAACCGCCGTAAATTTAGTTTTTTTTTTACCCTCCCCCTGACCAGGGATTTATATACGATTTTTTTCCTTACCAAAAGTGCAAAAAAAGTGAGGTTGCTATTCCTGAGGGGGCTGGAGGCACGGAGGGGATTTTTTTTAAGAAATGGACTTTAGATTGAAGTATCATCATTGTACTAGCCCAGGGGGCTTCACTGGCTAGGGCTCCAGCAGGTCCCACATGCACTATGCCTGACTCCAGCACTCAAGGTAGCATTCACAGCACCTTTCACCCCTTCAGGAGGAGTGCGCAAAAGGGCACCCGGATGCAATTTTTCACCCATATCAGGACTCATGACTCAATTTTTTTTGCGAAGCAAAAAAATAATATAATATGGCGCCGCAGGCGAAAAAAAATTGGGGTACGGTGTAAAAATCTAGCCTTTTACACCACAGAGTCACTCAACGAACCCTTTTTTGCAGAGCAAAAAAGGAAAAATGGCGCCGCAGGCAAAAAAAAATTGGGTACAGCCTGTATGGTACGGGATTTCATGGTGCGGTCAGCAACCCAGTTCCCCAAAAAATGCAAAAAACTTTTTTTCCAAATCTGCAAAAGTTTTTTTTTTTTTTCAAAACTGAGGTTCAGCCTCAGTTCTACTATGGTATATAAATCTCTGCCCCTGACCCCCTGTACTACACGTTGCGCCACCTGACACACCCTGTTCAAGGTATTTCTGTACCACATTTCTATACCATGGACGCATTTGTGACCTCCGGAAGCTTTGCAAACAAAGCTCGTGTCGCAACACAGGTTGCACTGGCAGCAGCGACCGACGACCCCGCCACCTACGACCCTACTCAACCCGGAGGGTTGTCATCCTCTACCCCCGCAAATTTTTCCATTACACCGTCATCGTCCTTCCCCAGATCCCCCATACGAAAAAAATTCGGGCCTGCGGCGCCCAAATTATAAAAAATAATTATTTTCATCATATGGAGGGTGTCTAAAAAGGTCAAAAACGGAAAAAAAGGAAAAAAAAGGTGAAAAAAATTGGGGTGTTTTTGACCAAAAAAAGAGTGAGGGGAGTTGGGTCCAGTCATAGGGGAATATAGCAATTTTTAAAAAATTCTACCAAAAATGCACAGCATTTTTCAAGCACATAGGCAGATTTTCGCTTTTTTATAAAAAATTGAGGAAACCGAAATATCCCACTGTAGCTGTCTTCCTCAGAGGTCGGAGCCCAAAATAGGCCGTTCTTCCTGCGGAAAGTAGTGTGCACACTGTCCATATTCGAAGATGAACCGTTTCGGCTCGCAGAACACCTCAAATTACTTGCAGCTTGCGAGTCTCCGTGTTCTTGAAGGGTGGGGCGTAGAGGGAGAAGGCAGCGATCACATTGAGTGGAGGGCGTCGAAAAAGTCTATGTGAGCCGCGCGACTGTTCACGATGTCAGTGAAGAAGTCTTTCGGGAATCCTTGCCGGAAGGGCGTACAACCGTGGGTGAGACACCTGAGGAGTACTGGAGCACCCTCCGCTTGATGGCAGACGGCGTATGTCCTGGCGCAGACGCTTGGGGCTCACACACCCTCGGTGCTACAGGATCTTGAGGGTTTGACGCACTGTTGGCTGCGTGCTCGGTGGGTCACAAGAAGAGGTTGAAGCTTGTAGACACCAGCACCGGCACGAGTCAAGGCACAAGGAGCTTAGGAGAACTGACGTGCGGTGGGGAAGGTTCCCTCCGACCGTCCGGACTTGGCGGTCTGCACCCCCATCCTCGTCAAGAATTGGCTAGAGCACATGGCACCCAGAGCAGTGACCGGTCCGACGGTCGCACGTGAGCGTCGCTCCTCCGGAAGCTGGTAATGGCCCAAGTCCACACGGACTAGAGGCCGCCGATGAGCAGGAAACTGCAGGAGGGCATGCCACAAGGGCTAACGAAACCATGGTAATGGGCCTATGTGGGGTTACAGACGTGTATATGGTGTAACCACAGATGCTCAAAACACCCGATTTTTACGTTTTTTTGCATTTTTCGGTGCCCCAAGACCCACCCCAGGGGTTTAAAAATTTTTCGAAAAAAAAAATTTTTTTTTCAGATTTTGCTAAGGTAAAATGTGACTGTGAAAATGATCCTCAAAATAGGGGATCCTCAAATTTCCCGTTTTTCCCTTTTTTCCCCTTTCCCCTTAGTCATTTTTCCCGTTCAGGGCGCGCGCTAACTTTTCGGAAATTTCACGAAAAAATGGATATCGGGTCCAAAAAAATGTACCTACAGGAAGTATGTGAAGGGGGGCAGAAAAATCAGGGTCATGTTACATTTCCGAGAAAATCCCGGGCTGTGGTGGGGGATATACGGAAAAATGGGCAAAATTTTGGTGACTTAAATTTTCACAAAATATGAACCCATACTCGTAAACAAGGGTCATTTTCAGATCTTTCAGACAGCCAGTACACAGTACACAGTACACAGTACACAGTACACAGTACACAGTACACAGTACACAGTACACAGTACACAGTACACAGTACACAGTACACAGTACACAGTACACAGTACACAGTACACAGTACACAGTACACAGTACACAGTACCCATTACCGTGACTTCACCGGCCAACACCGGAAAACACCGGCAAACATGGTCAAAATCAGGTGGAATATACAGTAGGACAAGAAACTTGGCGACCAAATAACTTGGCGACCAAATAATATTGGCGGATTTTGGGGGTTTTCTTGTAATTGGCGACTTTTTTGGTCGCCAATATTAATTGGTAGGGTAGTGGTTCGTAGTCACAGTGGTTGGGAAGTGGTTTTTTTCGCAATTTTGGTAAAGTTTTTGTGCCTCACCATGTGTATTTTTGGGTGGCTGCGTGAGTGCGTGGTATTTTTGGCCCCAGGGGGCCAAAAATTTTTCGAAAAAAAAATTTTTTTTTCACCTGAAAATTGCCTTGTCAAAAAAAATCTGTACTTCATTGGTCCCCACCAGTGGAGTCCCCCATACAGGAGGAAGGGAGGGGGTTCGCCCTCTCCCACCATACTACACGCGAATATGACTCTCCTTTTAAGGAGATATGATATGGCGATTGCTCAGGCGCGGGCTATGACGGCTGAAGCGATGACTGAGGATGAGTGGTGTGATGCGGCCGACCTGGTGTCAGCTGCATGCACTCTATCGGGGCTGATCTCGCAGCTCACGATAGAGGTGGCAGAAGAGGAAACGGCGGTGCAACCGCCACATGACGTGACACCGCGGGCCGTAGCGCTTGCGATGTTGGTGCGAGCAGCAGCAGCGACTTGCACCGAAGACGAGACACCCGGCGCCTGCTTCCCCGCAGGAGCCACAACAACAGCGACCCCCACCATGACGTGCACCACCGGTGGGAAGGTCAAGACGCCTCACAAGGCGCTGAAGAACAAGCCCCCGCCGCCGCCCCCACCCGACCGTGGGTTGACTGCAGCCAGGAAGCCAGTGCCGCCGCCGCCGCCCAATCGAGACTGGACGACGACGACCGCCATGAGCATTGCATGGAGTAACTCCGGCATCACTTAGACGCGTGTAGTATAGTGGAGTTCATCTTCGGGTGTCTACACTAAAACAACCAAGTTTTCAAAAAAAAAATTTTTTTTTTTGAAAAAAAAAATGGCAAAGACAAAGGGAAAAACGGGAGAAAAGGGAAAAACGGGAAATTTGAACACCCTCCTATGCAATCAATAAATTGATAGTATATGGTGAGGGATCAACAAAAATGGTCCCAAAAAATAATTGAAAAAATTGAAAAAATGCCAAAAAATAATGCCTTCATTAAAGCCGACTTAATTAAAGTCTTGGCTGTATAATAAATAAACTCTTTGAAGCCCAGATACAAAACATTGCACAACACACCAAGTAACGAGAAGTTACTGATGCAGCCACCTCCCACTGACCCACGTACGATGCCAGCCCCAGATGAAAGCACAAAGAAAAGGCACTTCCTTTGTTGCAACGCTTCTCCACCCCCACCACGACCTCATGAGCAGTGCACACACCTGATGCCACATTGTGCGTGCAACAGCTTGCATCTATGGAAATAGAGCACAGCCACACGCTATGAATACATTCATCAAACGGAGGCTCATGACGTGGCACCACAGCGCTTCCTCACAGTACGCAATAAAACGGTACAATCACAGCCTTGCCCACTCAGATTCCCTTACCCACCCCAAAGCCTTCGACTGGGTTGTCCCTTCCCACAGCAGTCGTGCATGCCAAGGCCACACTCAGAAGCCCACCCTTGACTGTCGAGGGATGCACGTTCAAAGGGCTCCGTTCACAAGGACAACCCTGTCCAGCTTCTTCAACCGCTGCTGCAGACACATCGCCTTTCAGGTACTTCCGCACTGCTGTGTTGTAGTTCTCCCACTCACTGCTCTTCCCGATCTGGTACATCCATTCTTCCGTCACACGGTCGGCTGATTCGGTGTTGAGAATAAGCTCGGCAACCACTTCAGGTGTGTCAGAGGTTGCAGACACTTCCACCTTGCACGGAATCAGGCGCATCTCGTGTTCGCACTCAGCATCGCTGAAGCACACACGGTTGCAGAGCACGTCGCAGCCAAGGATACGTCCTGCACGTTCCATCCCATGCACGTCACGCACAAGTGTCCCCACCATGCTGAAGCGGCGCATCACTTCACACCCCATGTCACCACGCAGCACCTTCCCAGTTGCAACACCGATGTTCACCTGTGACAGCTTCAACCCCCTGAACAGCATCGTTGCTGTGTGCAGTGCTGAGGTGGCGTGGTTTGCACACTGCCTTGACGTGTTGAACGAGCAGTGCACCCTGTCACCAACAAACACGTCCACCATCCCACGGTATGACTCTGTTGCCTGCAACGTCTTCAGAAGAAGAGTTGTGAAGAAGGAGGAGAAGTGTGCACTGTCCTGCTCCACCAGACGCAACGTGTCTTTGATGTTCACCGTCAGCAGAGTCGCCTTCACAGACGTGAGCCCCAAAGAAGCGTGTCGTAAATATGCAGCAGGTAAGCTTCCATTTGTGGAACCACTCTCAAACGATGCTGTTTGCTCTGCATAATCTTGTTCTGTACCTTCTGTGCTGACGTGTTCAGTGCACTCAACTTCGCTGTCTTCATCCACAAGCAGACACGTCAGTGGCAGGTACGCTTTGTACGACCGCAGGTTCTTCTCCAACGCACGCAGTGCCACCGTCATCCCCTCAGGCAGCTCATGTTCATGCTCCTCCAGCAGCTCCGCCACCTTCTCCACGTCGTATCCTGCCAGGAGTGAGGCAATCTCCTGCACAGCGTTGATCGTCCGCTCCATTGATGCTTGCTCCTTCAGGACTTGTCGTGCGAAACCACGTGTCACGATGAAGTCAATCACAAAGACAGACAACGCCATTAAGAGGGGTGGCGAAAAAAACGGTGTTGGGCACGGAAGCGTTTCACAATCAAACTTCTCCTTCAAGTAATACAGCCGTCCGAACTCACCCTCCTGCTCTGCCAACCCGGGGATCTCGAACAGACCAAACCTGAAGCTCTCCTCAACACCAAGCACCAACAACCACATGATAATGAAACACACAAACCCTTGACTGTACACCTTGGGCACCTGCATCACAAGCAGCATGTCGATGATGAGCACGAGGAGAGGCCACTGATTCATAAAGACCGTTCTTGCATTCAAATCCCACATCAGTATTCCACATGTGATCATGTACAACGTGCCCACCACCACCCTTGTTGTCAACGGAACCCTGCACAGCACTGCACAGATCGCAATGGTGAGCGCAAGCATGATCGCCAGTGTACCTGCTAAGAGGAAGGGGGTGTTTCTCTGTGACTCTGAATTGAACATCAGGGAAAATACACCAGCCCACCAGCCCACACAGGCAAAGGTGAAGAACTGTGTTCGCAACTCCTTCTTTTTCCTGCTCAGTGTCCCGTCCAAGGAGAGCACGCCATTGAGACACTGCATCCCCATCTCCCCTCCCGTCAGGTACCTGTGTTCTTGTGGAGGAGTGGTTGGAAAATAAAGAGTACAGCTGAAGTTGCTGTACGATACTCTTTCGGAGGGGACACACTGCGAGAAGAAATCTTGCTTTCACATCACGGGAGAGTACTGCAAGGTCTCGTGGGGATGTTGTGAGGAAGACCGAACGATGGGTATGCCCGGTATGTGGATGGCGCAGAACAGCAACAAGGACAAAACCGAGGCGAAAAACCCACAGGAGGAGCTGCAGGACGATGAGGATGAAGACATGCTGGATGGACTGATTGGACAGCTGTCGTCCAGTTAGCCGTTTCCCTTCACACTGTTCGCAGGCTCGACGCACTGCAGCAGGATCATGCTGCGTCGAAGAAGGCGCTGACAAACTTAACAACACACACCAGACACTGCACTGTCCACTTGGGAGGGCGAGCAAACGCATGACAGGATCAGAAATGATAAAGAGAACACAAGTGGTTGGAAAAGAAACTGTAGTTGTTGATGCAGACCTGTGCATCTTGCTCGCGTCCACCACAAAACGCAAGACTGAAGAAAGGGGCAAAAGCTACCACCTCATGAGCAGTGCACACACCTGATGCCACATTGTGCGTGCAACAGCTTGCATCTATGGAAATAGAGCACAGCCACACGCTATGAACACATTCATCAAACGGAGGCTCATGACGTGGCACCACAGCGCTTCCTCACAGTACGCAATAAAACGGTACAATCGCAGCCTTGCCCACTCAGATTCCCTTCCCCACCCCAAAGCCTTCTACTGGGTTGTCCCCTATCCCCCCCTGCAACGGTCGTGCCAAGGCCACACTCAGAAGCCCACCCTTGACTGTTGAGGGATGCACGTTCAAAGGGCTCCGTTCACAAGGACAACCCTGTCCAGCATCTTCAACCGCTGCTGCAGACACATCGCCTTTCAGGTACTTCCGCACTGCTGTGTTGTAGTTCTCCCACTTCTTGTTCTTCCCGATCTGGTACATCCATTCTCCAGTTTCTTCCTCGGCTTCTTCGGTGTTGAGAATAAGCTCGGCAACCACTTCAGGTGTGTCAGAGGTTGCAGACACTTCCACCTTGCACGGAATCAGGCGCATCTCGTGTTCACACTCAGCATCGCTGAAGCACACACGGTTGCAGAGCACGTCGCACCCAAGGATATGTCCTGCACGTTCCATCCCATGCACGTCACGCACAAGTGTGCCCACCATGCTGAAGCGACGCATCACTTCACACCCCATGTCACCACGCAGCACCTTCCCAGTCGCAACACCGATGTTCACCTGCGACAGCTTCAACCCTCTGAACAGCATCGTTGCTGTGTGCAGTGCTGAGGTGGCGTGGTTTGCACACTGCCTTGACGTGTTGAACGAGCAGTGCACCCTGTCACCCACAAACACGTCCACCATCCCACGGTATGACTCTGTTGCCTGCAACGTCTTCAGAAGAAGAGTTGTGAAGAAGGAGGAGAAGTGTGCACTGTCCTGCTCCACCAGACGCAACGTGTCTTTGATGTTCACCGTCAGCAGAGTCGCCTTCACAGACGTGAGCACCAAAGCAACGTGTCGCACACTTACAGCAGGCAAGCTTCCATTTGTGGAACTACTCTCAGAAGATGCTGTTTGCTCTGCACAGTCATCTTCTAAACCGACGTCTTCAGTGCACTCAACTTCGCTGTCTTCATCCACAAGCAGACACGTCAGTGGCAGGTACGCTTTGTACGACCGCAGGTTCTTCTCCAACGCACGCAGTGCCACCGTCATCCCCTCAGGCAGCTCATGTTCATGCTCCTCCAGCAGCTCCGCCACCTTCTCCACGTCGTACCTTGCAAGGAGTGAGGCGATCTCCTGCACAGCGTTGATCGTCCGCTCCATTGATGCTTGCTCCTTCAGCACTTGGCGTGCGAAACCACGTGTCACGATGAAGTCAATCGAAAACACAGATATTGCACTTAATAGGGTAGCCGAAGGGAACGATGTTCGGCACGGCAGTGTCTCACACACAAACTTCTCCTTGAAGTGATACAGCCGTCCGAACTCACCTTCCTGTTCAGGCAACCCTGGCAGGTCGAACAGACCAAACCTGAAGCTCTCCTCAACACCAAGCAGCAACAACCACATGATAATGAAACACACAAGACCTTGACTGTATCGTGTGGGCACCTGCATCACAAGTAGCACGTCGATGACGAGCACGAGGAGAGGCCACTGACTTATGAAGATAGTTCTTGCATTCAAATCCCACATCAGTAATGCACATGTGATCATGTACAACGTGCCCACCACCACCCTTGTTGTCAACGGAACCCTGCACAACACTGCACAGATCGCAATGCTGAGCGCAAGCATGATCACCAGTGTTCCTGCGAAGGTGAAGGGGGAGCTTCTCTGTGAATCAAAATTCGCCAGCATGGCAAGTACATTAGCCCACCAAGCCACACAGGCAGCGATGAAGAACTGTGTGCGCATCTCCTTCTTTTTCCTGCTCAGTGTCCCGTCCAAGGAGAGCACGCCATTGAGACACTGCATCCCCATCTCCCCTCCCGTCAGGTACCTGTGTTCTTGTGGAGGAGTGGTTGAGTAAAAAATGATAAAGACAACACATGAAAGAACAGTAGGGCCCGGGCAAGGGCCCGGGGCAGCACTGGGGCTCCTGAGTCAGAGGTATACCCTGTATGACCCTTTTCGAGATGGGGCGTGTAAAACTGTATCGAAGAAGAGTCGTGACAATTGAAACACCGAAAAACTTGTCCATTTTTTTTTCCAAATGGCCCTACCACTTTCTGGGTGGATTCCGCAAACGCCGAAAAACGGGGTTTTGGGTGCAGCACTACCCCATCCCCTTATTGCGCAGCACTGTTGTGGCCGGGGGTCTGGGGTCTGCGCTTTTTCGGCCGAAAAAGCCTTGTTTTTATTACACACGCTGACCACCCCCCTCAGCTGGTACCCCCCTGCAACCAAATGCACAACCAACGCAGCACTCTCAGCTCTCTTGAAGGCAGAGACACGCCTATGGATCCCCCAGCCTTTATGTGGTTAGTACGCAGTTCTGCTTATCAGTCCCTCATTCTACCCCCCATATTCCCGTACTACATCCCATCGATGATAACCCCCAAACGGGGTACGATATTTTGGGTCCCATATTTCCTCCATATTTTGGCGTTGCTCCATATAGGGCGACAAGTATGTCAAGGGGAGGGTCGCTGTTAACAAATTTGTGTAACAAACTCATTTTATTATTTTCGACATTTATGAAACCCATATTTGGTGTGACTGACCACCCCAAAATAGCGCATCATCGCACTTTGGGGGGGCTTTTTTTTTTTTTTGGGTTTGGAGGTTGTGACTGGAGGTGTGGAGGTGCGGAAAAACCGAATCAAAAACAATGTGAGGAGGGTGAGCTCATGAACGAGGCGACACAGTTCTGATTCAGTATGGTGAGAAAAGTTGTTTCAGTATAGAACCTCAATACCCCTCAGGTGTGTGGATCTTGCTCACGTCCACCACAAAACCCAAGACTGAAGAAAGGGGCTCAAAAGCTACGCACTCATGAGCAGTGCACACACCTCATTACACACTGTGCGTGCAACAGCTTGCATCTATGGAAATAGAGCACAACCACACGCTATGAACACATTCATCAAACGGAGGCTCATGACGTGGCACCACAGCGCTTCCTCACAGTACGCAATAAAACGGTACAATCGCAGCCTTGCCCACTCAGATTCCCTTCCCCACCCCAAAGCCTTCTACTCCGTTGTCCCTTCCCACAGCAGTCGTGCATGCCAAGGCCACACTCAGAAGCCCACCCTTGACTGTCGAGGGATGCACGTTCAAAGGGCTCCGTTCACAAGGACAACCCTGTCCAGCCTCTTCAACCGCTGCTGCAGACACATCGCCTTTCAGGTACTTCCGCACTGTTGTGTTGTAGTTCTCCCACTTCTTGTTCTTCCCGATCTGGTACATCCATTCTCCAGTTTCTAGCTCGGCTTCTTCGGTGTTGAGAATAAGTTCGGCAACCACTTCAGGTGTGTCAGAGGTTGCAGACACTTCCACCTTGCACGGAATCAGGCGCATCTCGTGTTCACACTCAGCATCGCTGAAGCACACACGGTTGCAGAGCACGTCGCAGCCAAGGATACGTCCTGCACGTTCCATCCCATGCACGTCACGCACAAGTGTGCCCACCATGCTGAAGCGACGCATCACTTCACACCCCATGTCACCACGCAGCACCTTCCCAGTTGCAACACCGATGTTCACCTGTGACAGCTTCAAACCCCTCAACAGCATCGTTGCTGTGTGCAGTGCTGAGGTGGCGTGGTTTGCACACTGCCTTGACGTGTTGAACGAGCAGTGCACCCTGTCACCAACAAACACGTCCACCATCCCACGGTATGACTCTGTTGCCTGCAACGTCTTCAGAAGAAGAGTTGTGAAGAAGGAGGAGAAGTGTGCACTGTCCTGCTCCACCAGACGCAACGTGTCTTTGATGTTCACCGTCAGCAGAGTCGCCTTCACAGACGTGAGCACCAAAGCAACGTGTCGTGTGTTTGCAGCAGGCAAGCTTCCATTTGTGGAACTACTCTCAGAAGATGCTGTTTGCTCTGCACAGTCATCCTCTAAACCGACGTCTTCAGTGCACTCAACTTCGCTGTCTTCATCCACAAGCAGACACGTCAGTGGCAGGTACGCTTTGTACGACCGCAGGTTCTTCTCCAACGCACGCAGTGCCACCGTCATCCCCTCAGGCAGCTCATGTTCATGCTCCTCCAGCAGCTCCGCCACCTTCTCCACGTCGTATCCTGCCAGGAGTGAGGCAATCTCCTGCACAGCGTTGATCGTCCGCTCCATTGATGCTTGCTCCTTCAGCACCTCACGTGCGAAACCACGTGTCACGATGAAGTCAATCGAAAACACAGATATTGCAGTCAATAGGGTAGGAGAAGGGAACGGTACTGGACAGGGTGGTGTCTCACAGTCAAACTTCTCCTTCAAGTAATACAGCCGTCCGTACTTGCCCTCCTGCTCTGCCAACCCAGGGATGTCAAACAGACCAAACCTGAAGCTCTCCTCAACACCAAGCAGCAGTAACCACATGACAACAAAACCCACAAGACCTTGACTGTACCGTGTGGGCACCTGCATCACAAGCAGCACGTCGATGATGAGCACGAGGAGAGGCCACTGTTCAATGAAGATCGTTCGTGCACCCAAATCCCACATCAGTATCCCAAATGTCATCATGTACAACGTGCCCACAACTGTCCTTGTTGTCAACGGAACCCTGCACAGCACTGCACAGATCGCAATGCTGAGCGTAACCATGTTCATCAGTGTTCCTGCTAAGATGAGGGGAATACTTGTCAGTGAATCAAAACTAGCTACCACAGCAAGTACACAAGCCCACCAAGCCACACAGGCAGCGATGAAGAACTGTGTGCGCAGCTCCTTCTTTTTCCTGCTCAGTGTCCCGTCCAAGGAGAGCACGCCATTGAGACACTGCATCCCCATCTCCCCTCCCGTCAGGTACCTGTGTTCTTGTGGAGGGGTGGTTGGAGTGGTTGGGTAAGAAATGGTAAAGACAGCACAATCGGTTGGAAAATGTAAGAACAGAAGGGCAAGGGACAGGGACAGGGACAGCGGCCAGCACTGGGGCTCCTGAGTTAGGGGTATATCCCGTGTGACCCTTTCCGAGATGGGGCGTGTAAAACTGGTCGTGAAAATGTAAACACCGAAAACCCCATTTTTTCCAAAATGGCCCCACCACTTTCTGGGTGGATTCCGGTGACGCCGAAAAACGGGGTTTTGGGTGCCCTACCCCGTAAGGGTCCCCCTTTTCAGCTTTTGAAATAATAAAAGACATAAAAGACATAAAAGACATGTTAAAAGACATGTAGTACACTTCCGGCTGTGCCTTGCTGTTGGCCTGAATGACACGGCTGCTGCATGCCCCCTCGTCCGTGAGGAAGTGACCCAACTCAGCAAGAACGCCTTCGTGGTCCTCCTCCTTGAACAGCTCGTAACGGCCGTCTCTGGCTTTGCCAGCAGGTCTGTCTGTGACCCTGTTAGAACACCAGGATGTGGTCCTGAAGCGCAGGCTTTGTCTTCTCGTTCATATCTGACTCGAACGCGGACGTCGTCGCCAACACCACTGTGTCATTTCCCAGGTACTGCTTGCTGTTTCTGCCTTGAACCACGGTAAGAAGTGTCACTTCGAGACACTTCTTACCGGGGTTTGGGTTGAAACTCGTGGTTTCTGGTGAATAACGCCGGTTTTCCCATAGAACCCTTAAGAAACGCACGTTTCTGAGGCATTTTACACCAAAAATCGCTACACGAAAATAGGAATTAAGTTGAATTCTAAACACCTCGATTTTTGGCCCAATCTTTCCAACGCCGAAAAAATCTGACACTTTGGTGCCTTTGCGTAAGTCGATTTTTGGTGAACCATGTATGGGCGAAGGGGTGAGGGGACGATAGCGGAAGCAATTTAGTTTTGCGAATCCTAAAACTCTCTGCCTCGTGGAGTTAACACAAACGAACGGAACTCAACGAACCGAACCGATCTGAACGCATGGTAAGCTAGATAAAACACGTGCGTGGTGACAAAACGCAACGCTGTTCATAGGTTTCGTTGTCCGTTTTTGCTCACAAACGACCCAAAAACGACCTTCTGTGTGACCACACATGGTTCTGACACCCCAGAATCGCTTTTCCCAGCCCACATAGCCAGGTATGGACCCAAAAAAACCACCCAAAAGGTGAAAATCCCGGGTTTACAACGCTGTATGTCTTTTATGTGTCTTTTATGTCTTTTAAGCGAAAAAGTGGAATTTTAAAAGACATAAAGGAGGCACGGCAAAAATGCGCATTTTTGATATTTTTGATATTTTTGGCAGAATTTTTTGGGCGTTTTTTGCGTTTTTTTTAGGGAAAAATAGTGAGGGGAGTTGGGTCCAGTCATAGGAAGTATAGAGAATTTTTGAAAAATTCTTCCATTGGAATAAGGGTTTGCGGGCCTTGCCCTCTGAGGTGTTAGAAGGTTTGCAGGTTTGCAGGTTTGCAGGTTTAAGGAGGCGAATCTGTGTGGATGAGGGTTGAGGGTGCTTAGATGGGGTATGATACTGAGGTGCTTAAATGGTGGTTTTGTAGGTTACATAGTCACGAGACTGCCCTTGTATTAAAAGGGGGAAGAGGGGAGATGATAGGGGACAAGGCTACCAATCCGACTTAAACCGACTCAGTAGGGTCAGGTCGGACCGACCCAAACCTACCCAGCAAAAAGGTCAAAAAATAGATGTCAATTTTGAGACACTTTTTTTCCACTTTTTTCCTTAGGGATTTTTCCAGGTACTTAGCGAAGCGTTAGGGCGACTTAAGTCCCTTGGCCCCAGCGCCCTATGGGGCGCCTCCTCGTCGGGCTGTTAGGGCCCTCCGGTGGCCAGGTTCTTTCTCTGGGCTTAGAGGCTCGAAGTTCCCCGTCAGATTGGAGCTGGTGTGCTTTATGAGGCTCGCTCGTCTAGATTGAGGCTCGCTCGTCCGGATTGGGCTAGCTCGTCCGCCTTCGGCTAGACCCTCCGCCTTTGGGTGGGCTCGTGGATCTCCGTTATGTACGTACGGGTTCGATACTCTGGTTGGAGTGTGACAGCACGCCATTTCTTGAGCACGTTGGTAACACACGAAGTGCAATGGCGATAATGGAAAGATAGATGCCGGCATTGGTGAATTGCTGGAGTTCTGCACAGGAAGCTAGCATGACGTAGAATCACTGTGTGAACAAAATGACCGTATTTTGGTTGAAAATTTGACTTGAAAATTTTTTTCATAATTTGCCCAATCGAAGGTTTTCCTTGGATTTTTTGGGCCATTTTATGACGTACCACGCCCGATTTTGGGCGAAAAAAAAATTTTTTTTTTGGTCAAAAATCGCCTTGTATTACCACTGTATTGGTGTAGGCTTGTACACAGAAGTGTGTTTTGTGTAACCACAGATGGTCAAAACACCCGATTTTTGCATTTTTTTTGCATTTTTTGGTGCCCAAAGACCCACCTCAGTGGTCGAAATTTTCCCGAAAAAAAAAATTTTTTTTTTTGAGATTTTTCGATTTTTTGACAAGGCGCTGGCCCATACAAAGTGCACTGGCGGTACAGAAAATGGCTGGGGAATAAACTCTAGATGCTCAAAACAGCCCAATTCATGCTTTTTTTGACTTTTTGGTCTCAGAAGGGTGCCTAGGGTGTAGTGAGCAGGCCTCAAAAACACTTGTGAAAAAAAAAAAAAAATTTTTTTTTTTTGAGATTTTTCGATTTTTTTTGACAAGGCGCTGGCCCATACAAACTGTACAGGGTGGGTATTTTATACACAAAATAGCCGTGGAATAAATTCTAGATGCTCAAAACATCAAAATTCTGGCTTTATTTGCATTTTTGGTGCAGACATGTGCAAAAAAAAAAAATTTTTTTTTGTGGGAAAAATTTTGTGATGTCGAAAAAAAAAATTTTTTTTCTTGAAAGAGGCACGGCACTTTTGTGGAATTTTGTGGAATTTTGTGGGATTTTTTATAAGGGGAAAAAGTAGAAGTCGAGTTTTTGAAATTCCACAAAATTCCACAAAATTCCACAAAAGTGCCGTGCCTCCAAAAGACGTCTTTTAAAAGACATGTTAAAAGACAAGGGGGACCCTTAGTACCCCGTCCCCTTATTGCGCACCACGGTTGTGGCCGGGGGTCTGGGCTGTTCTATTACGCACGCTGACCACTCGCCTGCAACCAAATACACAACCAACGCAGCACTCTCAGCTCTCTTGCAGGCGAGACACGTCTATGGATCCCCCAGCCTTTATGTGGTTAGTATGCAAGTCTGCTCATAAACCCCTCATTGTACGCCGCATGTTCCTGTAGTACATCTAAATTCGATGACAACCCTCATATGGGGGCCGGTATTTTGGGACCCATGTCCTTTATATTTGGAGTTTCCCCAAATGGGGGGACAAGTATGTCAAGGGGAGGGTCGGTGTAAATTTGTGTAACAATCTCATTTTTTTTTCCTTTTCGACATTTTTGAAACCCATACTTGGTATAGCTGACGAACCCAAAATAGGACTGCGTCGCAGTTTGGGTGGGTTTTATTTTTGGGTTTGGTGGCTGGGTGACCTGCTGTGGAGTCGTGCAAGACTCGAATCAACAATGTCCATGCCCAAAAGCATCTTGCCAGGTCAGCAAATGTAATAATAAATAGACTATTTGAAGGCCAGATACAAAACATTTAATAACACACGAAGTAAGAGAAGTGCTGATGCAGCCACCTCCCACTGACCCACGTACGATGCCAGCCCCAGATGAAAGCACAAAGAAAAGGCACTTCCTTTGTTGCAACGCTTCTCCACCCCCACCACGACCTCATGAGCAGTGCACACACCTGATGCCACATTGTGCGTGCAACAGCTTGCATCTATGGAAATAGAGCACAGCCACACGCTATGAACACATTCATCAAACGGAGGCTCATGACGTGGCACCACAGCGCTTCCTCACAGTGCGCAATAAAACGGTACAATCGCAGCCTTGCCCACTCAGATTCCCTTCCCCACCCCAAAGCCTTCTACTCCGTCGTCCCTTCCCACAGCAGTCGTGCATGCCAAGGCCACACTCAGAAGCCCACCCTTGACTGTTGAGGGATGCACGTTCAAAGGGCTCCGTTCACAAGGACAACCCTGTCCAGCCTCTTCAACCGCTGCTGCAGACACATCGCCTTTCAGGTACTTCCGCACTGCTGTGTTGTAGTTCTCCCACTTCTTGTTCTTCCCGATCTGGTACATCCATTCTCCAGTTTCTTCCTCGGCTTCTTCGGTGTTGAGAATAAGCTCGGCAACCACTTCAGGTGTGTCAGAGGTTGCAGACACTTCCACCTTGCACGGAATCAGGCGCATCTCGTGTTCACACTCAGCATCGCTGAAGCACACACGGTTGCAGAGCACGTCGCACCCAAGGATACGTCCTGCACGTTCCATCCCATGCACGTCACGCACAAGTGTGCCCACCATGCTGAAGCGGCGCATCACTGCACACCCCATGTCACCACGCAGCACCTTCCCAGTTGCAACACCGATGTTCACCTGCGACAGCTTCAACCCCCTCAACAGCATCGTTGCTGTGTGCAGTGCTGAGGTGGCGTGGTTTGCACACTGCCTTGACGTGTTGAACGAGCAGTGCACCCTGTCACCCACAAACACGTCCACCATCCCACGGTATGACTCTGTTGCCTGCAACGTCTTCAGAAGAAGAGTTGTGAAGAAGGAGGAGAAGTGTGCACTGTCCTGCTCCACCAGACGCAACGTGTCTTTGATGTTCACCGTCAGCAGAGTCGCCTTCACAGACGTGAGCCCCAAAGCAACGTGCCGTGCAATTGCAGCAGGTAAGGTTCCATTTGTGGAACTACTCTCAGAAGATGCTGTTTGCTCTGCACAATCTTGTTCTGCCCCTTCTGTGCTGACGTCTTCAGCACACTCAACTTCGCTGTCCTCATCCACAAACAGACACGTCTGTGGCAGGTACGCTTTGTACGACCGCAGGTTCTTCTCCAACGCACGCAGTGCCACCGTCATCCCCTCAGGCAGCTCATGTTCATGCTCCTCCAGCAGCTCCGCCACCTTCTCCACGTCGTACCTTGCCAGGAGTGAGGCAATCTCCTGCACACGGTTGATCGTCCGCTCCATTGATGCTTGCTCCTTCAGGACTTGGCGTGCGAAACCACGTGTCACGATGAAGTCAATCGAAAACACAGATATTGCAGTCAATAGGGTAGGAGAAGGGAACTTTACTGGACAGGGTGGTGTCTCACAGTCAAACTTCTCCTTCAAGTAATACAGCCGTCCGAAGTCACCCTCCTGCTCTGCCAACCCGGGGATGTCAAACAGACCAAACCTGAAGCTCTCCTCAACACCAAGCAGCAGTAACCACAGGACAATAAAACAGACAAGACCTTGACTGTACCGTGTGGGCACCTGCATCACAAGCAGCATGTCGATGACGAGCACGAGCATAGGCCACTGCTCAATGAAGATCGTTCGTCCACTCAAATCCCACATCAGTAATGCACACGTCATCATGTACAACGTGCCCACCACCACCCTTGTTGTCAACGGAACCCTGCACAGCACTGCACAGATCGCAATGCTGAGCGCAAGCAGGAGCACCAGTGCTCCTGCTAAGATGATGGGAATACTTCTCTGTGAATCAAAATTAGCGAGCACAGCAAGTACAGTAGCACACCAAGCCACACAGGCAGCGATGAAGAACTGTGTTCGCAACTCCTTCTTTTTCCTGCTCAGTGTCCCGTCCAAGGAGAGCACGCCATTGAGACACTGCATCCCCATCTCCCCTCCCGTCAGGTACCTGTGTTCTTGTGGAGGAGTGGTTGAGTAAAAAATGATAAAGAGAACGCAAGTTGGAAAGTAAAAGAACAGAACTAAAGTTTCCCGTACATTGCTCTTACGGAGGGAACACACTACGAGACGAAGTCTTGCTTGCACATCACTGAAGACTGACAGAAGGAGTTGTGGGATGTTGTGAGGAAGACCAAACGATGGGTATGCCTGGTATGTGGATGGCGCAACAGCAACAAGGACAAAAACGAGGCGAAGAAAACAGCAGCAACTTGGGGTGGCCCGGGAGTATGGCGTCTAGCTTTTACAAAAATTAAAAAAAAAACAAGTAATTGCTATCCAGGGCATATCCTAAGTCTGTACCCGGTACCCGCGGGTTTTTGAAAAAAAGTGCGCCCCTTTTTTTTGCACGGCTATAAGGTCCCACGTTGCCCCTTTTTTTTGCACGAGGGGTCTAGGGGGTCTAAGGGGAAACCTACTTGACAAAAGTGCCCGTAAAAAAAATATTTGGAAAGATCTTGTGCGAAACAGTCCAAAAACACCATTTTCGGTGGGGAAAAATTCACCCCCTATGGGATGGCCCGTGGTCGCAGCGAAGTGTCGTTTTCTAGTTTTTTTGTGTACCTGTGTACTGTGTACTGTATATTTGGGTTTGCTAATCCTTAACACTCGCAAAACCCTGTGTGTGGGTTTTTGGGTGGTTTTTGCCCACAAACGGCTTTGTCGTTTTTGGGTGTGAAAACGTGGATTGTGTGACAAGGCAAAGGGCACGTGTGCACGACCGTGTGTGGCCCACGCAGGGTTCTGATAACGCGCAAGCGTGTTTTCGGCGCCACATACACGGGTCTGGGCCAAAAAACCGGGTTTTGTGTTGAAACTTGTGGTTTTTGGTGCAAAACGCCTGTTTTGCCTATAGAATCCTTAAAGAACACACGGTTTCAAAGGCGTTTCCACGTAAACTCGCGACATGAAAATGGGAATTAAAAACAAATCTCTCAGAGATCTGATTTATTGAAGTTCTCAGAAATGGCCCAATCTTTCCAATGCCGAAAAAATCTTACACTTTGGTGACTCTGCGAAATGTCGACAATCCAAACGATTGGTGGACCCCGTGTGTACTGTGTATACTGTGTGTACTGTGTATACAGGCTCTCACAGCTCTCACTAACTCTCACTAAGCTCTCACAGGCTCTCACGAGCTCTCACTAACTCTGAGGGGTTTTTTGTTAGTGGTGTGATGTGGCTGGCAACATGTATTCTGTGGTGGTCAAACGTGAAATATTCCTTCTTCAATGGATTTATTGGGCGTATGTTATACTGGGACAATGTGGTCAGATCACTCTTCAGACCACCTGGCGTTTGTATTGTGTATATTGTGTATACTGTGTATACTGTGTATACTGTGTATACTGTGTATACTGTGTATACTGTGTATACTGTGTATACTGTGTATACTGTGTATACTGTGTATACTGTGTATACTGTGTATACTGTGTATACTGTGTATACTGTGTATACTGTGTATACTGTGTATACTGTGTATACTTTGTATACTGTGTATACTGTGTATACTGTGTATACTGTGTATACTGTGTATACTGTATACTGTGTATACTGTGTATACTGTGTATACTGTGTATACTGTGTATACTGTGTATACTGTGTATACTGTGTATACTGTGTATACTGTGTATACTTTGTATACTGTGTATACTGTGTATACTGTGTATACTGTGTATACTGTGTATACTGTGTATACTGTATACTGTGTATACTGTGTATACTGTGTATACTGTGTATACTGTGTATACTGTGTATACTGTGTATACTGTGTATACTGTGTACTGAGGAAATTGACCAAAAACGAGAACTTGTCCATTTCGGCAAATTGACCCCACCACTGGCCGGACGGATTCCGGAAATGTAAATGCCGATGTTTAAAAGCGCCACCAACGATGAAACCTGGAAAAAAAATCAAAAAAAAATCCGCCCCTTTTTTTTGCACCCTTTTGGCAAATTTGGCCGCTCAGACCTCATATTTAGGATATGCCCTGTTGCTATCGGAAAAAAAACGGGGTGTGATGTGGAACTCCATCCTGTAGAAAGAATCTACAACACGCCCAGCATTCTGCTCTTCTGCGGGTATGCTTAAACGCTCTTCGTACGCTGCCAGACCCACTGGGACGCCAGCATCTGAAACGTTCAAGAAGGAGGGGCTGTCCTCTTCGTCCAGCACCATCTGATCGATAGCGTTGTTGGACGTCGGCTCGGCAGGCTCGGCGTGTTCCAGCTCGTTTTTGTCCACAGGCTCCCCACATTGTCATCGTCGTGGGAGCAGTGCGGAAGGAACAGAATGCACAGACTACAACACATCGATCACACACCAGGCGCATCAGCACCTCCAGCAAATCGCCAGGATGCTACGGTGGTGATGCTACGGTGGTTTCTAAAGCGCGGAGTTTTCCACAGCACACCCCGTTTTTTCTTAGCAATTACTTGTCCTTGTTGTTATTGTTGTTTTCAACCACCTTCCTTCAACCCTTGTAGGATCAGTTGCTATTTTTTTCGCGAAAACATGAAATTACACATTTCAAGAGAACAAATTAAAAAGGGTCCTTATTTGCATTTTTGGGATCCGCCCGTGCAGTGGTGGGGTCAATCTCGAAAATTGGACAATTTTTTGACCACTTAAATTTTGAGAAATATGAGCCCGGTTGCTTATACGTGGGGCCCATTTTTGGCCAAAATTTTCCTCAAAATCTGGTTTTGTAAAATTGACCCTTTACTCCCCCCCCACATCGATTTCAATACTATACCTTACTTCACCTACGGTTGCCCTTACAGGGGGGGTGAAGGAAGGTAGGTTGAAAAGGGTCCTTATTTGCATTTTTCGCGAAAACATGAAATTACACATTTCAAGAGAACAAATTAAAAAGGGTCCTTATTTGCATTTTTGGGATCCGCCCGTGCAGTGGTGGGGTCAATCTCGAAAATTGGACAATTTTTTGACCACTTAAATTTTGAGAAATATGAGCCCGGTTGCTTATACGTGGGGCCCATTTTTGGCCAAAATTTTCCTCAAAATCTGGTTTTGTAAAATTGACCCTTTACTCCCCCCCCACATCGATTTCAATACTATACCTTACTTCACCTACGGTTGCCCTTACAGGGGGGGTGAAGGAAGGTAGGTTGAAAATCACAAAAAATCGCAAACAACTAAGTCACGGCACATCTTGGTCGACTTCCTGCAATCTGAACAGGTGGAGATCAATAATCATCCACGCACTCAGAAGCGAGTAAAGAGGCAGCAAAAAGCGTAGCCGGCCTCAGACAGTTGTTTGTCTCGGCGCCAAGCACGAGGTACAGACTCCAACGGAGGAGGTACAGGTGGTGTGCACCACCGACACCAACGCGACCCGTCACCGAAGCGACTCCGGACACCACCCCCCGACAGCAATATGTTACATTGCGCTGTCTACGACACATAGCCGCCACACAGCTGCACACGCTTGTGTACGTTGGAAGGTCGAGCCGCCTCTCAAGGCGCGTAAGACCAAGCCACCGCCGCGCAACATCGGATTGGCTGCCCACATGACGCTGTCATCGCAAATGATGGAATGGTGCCACTCAGGTATCACGTAGAAGTGTTTAGTATATGGAGCACATCCTCGGGTGACTACACTAAGTTTTCAAATAAAATCACAAAAAATCACAACCGCAGGGCTTTCCGCAGGGGGGACCAGGGGGGACCAGGGGGGACCAGGGGGGACCGCCGGTCCCCCTGGGGGAAAAATGAAAAAATAAGGGGGGACCAGGGGGGACCAGCCTGCCCTTGAGGGTTCTGAGGCTTCCTATTTGGACTTTTCCAGATTTTTTACATTTTTTCGTACCCTCCTGTCCCCGCACGTTCAAATACAGGCATAAAATACGGTTCCAGCTTCCCCTGCTCCTCTCAAAAATAAGGCAACAACGGGATGCAATCGCGAACCCTGTGTTCTCATCAGTTGCAGGCAAACGTCCAGCATCAAAGACATTTGAGGTTGTTATCAAGAAGAAGGAGAAGACGTGTCAATCTCATTCAATTATGAGGGTTGGAAGACGGAGGAGATCTCAAATGTTGCGTACCGTGGCTTCGCCAGAAAATTTTGTTTTCGCAAAATATGGAAGTAAAATTGACGTTTCTGACAATAATTACCAACGACAGTGCCATTTATGGCAACATTTTTTAGAAATGTTGCGTACCGTGGCTTCGCCTGGAACTTTTGGGTGCATGACCGCCGCTTCTTTTATAGATGTACAGAGGTTACTGATCAGAAGTCTGACACTCCCTGCGGCTTGTGGTTCACCCTCCCACCCTCGCACCTTCTACGATTTTGTGGATCAGAGGGGGGAAAGCGCGTCACCTCTCTGCACTGGCAGGGAGTCGCACGCACGAAGCGGCCGCTTTTACGGGGGGAAAGCTCGGGGCCCAAATCACCCCCGTAGGGGTGATTGACGAGAGCCCTGACAACAAGGCGCGGAAAAAATTTTTTTTTCACCTTTTTTTGGCTGGTCCCCCTGGGAGGCCAAAACCCCAAATCCTGCGGAAAGCCCTGCAACCTTAAAAAAAAAAAAATCACAAAAACTCACAAAAAAATCACAAGATTCTTTTTCATTCTGTTGTGACTTGTTGTGATTTTCTCTGAAAAACCAGAAAACTACACTGCGCCGTACTCCCGGGCCACCCCAGCAAGGTCAGTTCTCATTATCAACCCCTCATTGCACCCCCATTTTGGGGCCGACATTGGCACCCATATGTCCTCCATACTTGGGGTTTCCCCATCTGGGGCGACAAGTAAGCCTCGGGGTGGGTCGCTGTTAACGAAGGACACGTCTCGAGGCCCTCACAGTGGGGATGGGGTAGTGCCGGGGACACCGTGAGCAGAGGGGCGTGAGTGGAGAGAGAGTCAGGACAGAGGGTGAGAGAGAGAGAGAGAGTCACTGTCCGAACAAGAGTCCCAGCAAGTTGGGGCAAGAGTCGTATAAAGTAGAGGCAGAGTGAGGGAAGGTTAATAACAAATACCACACTGCAGCACTGCATCGAAGGGTTGTCCACATGAGGGCTGCGGACCCTGCTTGACGATGCCCAAACCGAATAATCAGCAATACCATCCTGCTGTGCAAAGCCTCCCAACCCAGGACCTCATCCCAAAACACTCAAGGTATGTGGATCTGGCTCGCGTCCACCAAAACCCAAGACTCAAGCAAAGGGGCCTTATGCCACATTGTGCGTGCAACAGCTTGCATCTATGGAAATAGAGCACAGCCACACGCTATGAACACATTCATCAAACGGAGGCTCATGACGTGGCACCACAGCGCTTCCTCACAGTACGCAATAAAACGGTACAATCACAGCCTTGCCCACTCAGATTCCCTTCCCCACCCCAAAGCCTTCTACTCCGTTGTCCCTTCCCACAGCAGTCGTGCATGCCAAGGCCACACTCAGAAGCCCACCCTTGACTGTCGAGGGATGCACGTTCAAAGGGCTCCGTTCACAAGGACAACCCTGTCCAGCCTCTTCAACCGCTGCTGCAGACACATCGCCTTTCAGGTACTTCCGCACTGCTGTGTTGTAGTTCTCCCACTTCTTGTTCTTCCCGATCTGGTACATCCATTCTTCCGTCACACGGTCGGCTTCTTCGTTGCCAGGCAGAAGTTCGGCAACCACTTCAGGTGTGTCAGAGGTTGCAGACACTTCCACCTTGCACGGAATCAGGCGCATCTCGTGTTCGCACTCAGCATCGCTGAAGCACACACGGTTGCAGAGCACGTCGCAGCCAAGGATACGTCCTGCACGTTCCATCCCATGCACGTCACGCACAAGTGTCCCCACCATGCTGAAGCGGCGCATCACTTCACACCCCATGTCACCACGCAGCACCTTCCCAGTTGCAACACCGATGTTCACCTGTGACAGCTTCAACCCCCTGAACAGCATCGTTGCTGTGTGCAGTGCTGAGGTGGCGTGGTTTGCACACTGCCTTGACGTGTTGAACGAGCAGTGCACCCTGTCACCCACAAACACGTCCACCATCCCACGGTATGACTCTGTTGCCTGCAACGTCTTCAGAAGAAGAGTTGTGAAGAAGGAGGAGAAGTGTGCACTGTCCTGCTCCACCAGACGCAACGTGTCTTTGATGTTCACCGTCAGCAAAGTCGCCTTCACAGACGTGAGCACCAAAGCAACGTGTCGCACACTAACAGCAGGTAAGCTTCCATTTGTGGAACCACTCTCAGAAGATGCTGTTTGCTCTGCACAATCTTGTTCTGTACCTTCTGTGCTGACGTGTTCAGTGCACTCAACTTCGCTGTCTTCATCCACAAGCAGACACGTCAGTGGCAGGTACGCTTTGTACGACCGCAGGTTCTTCTCCAACGCACGCAGTGCCACCGTCATCCCCTCAGGCAGCTCATGTTCATGCTCCTCCAGCAGCTCCGCCACCTTCTCCACGTCGTATCCTGCCAGGAGCGAGGCAATCTCCTGCACAGCGTTGATCGTCCGCTCCATTGATGCCTGCTCCTTCAGGACTTCACGTGCGAAACCGCGTGTCACGATGAAGTCAATCACAAACACAGTCAATGCCATCAATAGTGGAGATGAAGGGAACGGTGTTGGACACGGCAGTGTCTCACACACGAACCTCTCCTTGAAGTAATACAACCGTCCGAACTCACCCTCCTGTGGTGGCAACCCGGGGATCTCGAACAGACCAAACCTGAAGCTCTCCTCAACACCAAGCACCAACAACCACATGACAATGAAACACACAAGACCCAGACTGTACCGTGTGGGCACCTGCATCACAAGCAGCATGTCGATGATGAGCACGAGGAGAGGCCATTGTACTAATGATAGTGTACGTGCATTCAAATCCCACATGAGTATTCCACATGTCATCGTGTACAGCGAGCCCACCACCAGCCTTGTTGTCAACGGAACCCTGCACAGCACTGCACAGATCACAATGCTCAGAGTAAGCATGACCGCCAGTGTTCCTGCTAAGATGAAGGGGGTATTTCTGTGTGCATCTAAATTGAACACCAGTGAAAGAACACTAGCACACCAACCCACACAGGCAAAGGTGAAGAACTGTGTTCGCAACTCCTTCTTTTTCCTGCTCAGTGTCCCGTCCAAGGAGAGCACGCCATTGAGACACTGCATCCCCATCTCCCCTCCCGTCAGGTACCTGTGTTCTTGTGGAGGAGTGGTTGGGTAAGAAAGTGAAGTTAATAATGCAGGCACCTCCGACTGACCCACGTACGATGCCAGCCATCCGGATGAAAGCACAAGTACCCTGCGGCCAACAACAGAAGATGTAAAAAGGAAACCTAATGACTGTACCGTAAGAGAACGAGGGCGGTTCACAACCGCTCGACAGCCGGCGGCCCACCTTCCGTTGAAGAGGTGTGAGTTTACATGTACTGCAGTTCGCTGCACCCAACGTTTGGTGCACGATAGTCTACACAGGAGAGCAGAAACCCAAAAACGCAAAAAGGGGAGGGCGGGGGAATCTCAACATCTCTCTCTTGGCGCCCCACGCTGCACCTACAGTTGGACCTCACCCTTTCTCTCAGGGATATACATGTACGTCCTTACAGGCAGCACAACGTAACCCAAAGGCGTGGCAGAGCTACTCTGGCCCGACCACTGGCCATGTATACTCGGGTGCGAGCACCCATCATAGCATTGGGGGGCCAACCTGACCCAGCATATATATACCCTGACAGGGTGAACGTACATAAAAGAGGGCACTGGCGTTTAGCACCCTGAGGCTAGGGGAAGTCCCGCATACCCCAACAGAAAGACAAAGGGTATGCATTGGTGATAAAGCAGAGGCAGGGTTGCTGAAAACAAAAAGACCGTGAAGGAACAAAAACGCCCCGCATACCGCTCCTCGCCTGTTTTGTAATCTCTCAGGTAGGAGACATCGGTTCGAGCGGTCAACACCTTCATAGAGTTTCTGGAGGACCGTACAAGGATGATAAAATACCGGCCCCCAAATTTTCGATTCAAAAAATACCATAAAATACCATAAAATACCAAAAACGTGTGGTATTTTTTTGTTTGCAGGTACTTCTGAGCATGTTTTTTTGGTTTTCCTCAGCACAAGGGTAGGAGAAAGCGAAATGTTTACAAGCTTAACAGGCAAGTTACAAGGAGGGGTCACTGCAGTGGTTCACTATACACTGAACGGGTTTGCGTTGGGAGGGAAACGTTTACACTGTTACAGGCAAGTCTCAAGGGGGTGGTGACTTGTGTGGGGAAAATGGGTACGGACAAGGCTGTATGCGTTTAGTCCCAAGAGCCTTCACTGGTGTCAGAGCCATGATGCTCAGCATCATCATCAACCTTGGGGTCCTCAGCTGTCGCGTCGCAGTCAATAGCTCCCGCACGCTCCTTCTCCTCCTGCACCAGCTTCTCCTCATCCCACCAACCATTCTCTTGTGGCGGCTTGCTCTCGCGCAAACTGCGCGCCACGACCACAAGCTTGTGCAGCTTTGGTGCAACTAGCCGGTTGCGCCTCTTCTCGCTCATCCACCCATCGTACTGAAGATGCGCTCAGCACCATGTGGAGGCACAAATGGAACTCAGAGGAAGAGCTGTGTGCTGTGGACAGAGAGGCCAGGGTTTGGGGTGCTTGTGAGCTACAAACGCTCCCCTTCCCTCCTTGTAACTGCCTGTAGAGCTTTAAACATTCTCCGCTGTCTTCCTGTTTTTCCGCGCAGAGTATACAGGCAGCATACCTCCCTCGTGTTATTAAGACACTGGCCTGATTTGTTGGGGGGTTTTTTTTTCAGCAACAAGCAAAGAGTAATGAGTTTTTCGAGCATTTTTGTGACCAAAAAATATTTTTCCCCGGTGTTTTGGACAATGAGCATCACATTCAGTGACTGCAAGTCACTGCATGTGGTACAGCGGTTGACCCTCGTATTTTTTGGTATTTTTTGAAAATCTCAGCTCAAAAATACCAAAAAATACCAAAAAATACAGGCCTATCATCCTTGGGACCGTACCCCCGGATGCAATTTAAGGCCCAGGACCAGAATAAGAAATGATAAAGAGAACACAAGTGGTTGGAAAATAAACTATCGTTGTTCATGCACGCACGTGTGGACCTTGCTCGCGCCGCCACCACAAAACCCAAGACTGAAGAAAGGGGCTCAAAAGCTACGACCTCATGAGCAGTGCACACACCTGATGCCACACTGTGCGTGCAACAGCTTGCATCTATGGAAATAGAGCACAGCCACACGCTATGAACACATTCATCAAACGGAGGCTCATGACGTGGCACCACAGCGCTTCCTCACAGTACGCAATAAAACGGTACAATCGCAGCCTTGCCCACTCAGATTCCCTTCCCCACCCCAAAGCCTTCTACTGGGTTGTCCCTTCCCACAGCAGTCGTGCATGCCAAGGCCACACTCAGAAGCCCACCCTTGACTGTCGAGGGATGCACGTTCAAAGGGCTCCGTTCACAAGGACAACCCTGTCCAGCCTCTTCAACCGCTGCTGCAGACACATCGCCTTTCAGGTACTTCCGCACTGCTGTGTTGTAGTTCTCCCACTTCTTGTTCTTCCCGATCTGGTACATCCATTCTTCAGTTTCTAGCTCGGCTTCTTCGTTGCCAGGCAGAAGCTCGGCAACCACTTCAGGTGTGTCAGAGGTTGCAGACACTTCCACCTTGCACGGAATCAGGCGCATCTCGTGTTCACACTCAGCATCGCTGAAGCACACACGGTTGCAGAGCACGTCACAGCCAAGGATACGTCCTGCACGTTCCATCCCATGCACGTCACGCACAAGTGTCCCCACCATGCTGAAGCGGCGCATCACTTCACACCCCATGTCACCACGCAGCACCTTCCCAGATGCAACACCTATGTTCACCTGTGACAGCTTCAACCCCCTGAACAGCATCGTTGCTGTGTGCAGTGCTGAGGTGGCGTGGTTTGCACACTGCCTTGACGTGTTGAACGAGCAGTGCACCCTGTCACCAACAAACACGTCCACCATCCCACGGTATGACTCTGTTGCCTGCAACGTCTTCAGAAGAAGAGTTGTGAAGAAGGAGGAGAAGTGTGCACTGTCCTGCTCCACCAGACGCAACGTGTCTTTGATGTTCACCGTCAGCAGAGTCGCCTTCACAGACGTGAGCACCAAAGCAACGTGTCGTGCACTTGCAGCAGGCAAGCTTCCATTTGTGGAACTACTCTCAGAAGATGCTGTTTGCTCTGCACAGTCGTCGTCTAAACCGACGTCTTCAGTGCACTCAACTTCGCTGTCTTCATCCACAAGCAGACACGTCAGTGGCAGGTACGCTTTGTACGACCGCAGGTTCTTCTCCAACGCACGCAGTGCCACCGTCATCCCCTCAGGCAGCTCATGTTCATGCTCCTCCAGCAGCTCCGCCACCTTCTCCACGTCGTATCCTGCCAGGAGTGAGGCAATCTCCTGCACAGCGTTGATCGTCCGCTCCATTGATGCTTGCTCCTTCAGTACCTCACGTGCGAAACCACGTGTCACGATGAAGTCAATCACAAACACAGACAATGACATTATGAGGGAAGATGAAGGGAACGGTGTTGGACACGGCAGTGTCTCACAGACAAACTTCTCCTTCAAGTAATACAGCCGTCCGAAGTCACCCTCCTGTTCAGGCAACCCTGGCAGTTCGAACAGACCAAACCTGAAGCTCTCCTCAACACCAAGCAGCAACAACCACATGACAACAAAACAGACAAGACCCAGACTGTACACCTTGGGCACCTGCATCACAAGCAGCATGTCGATGATGAGCACGAGGAGAGGCCACGCATCAATGGAGACAACTCGTGCACTCAAATCCCACATCAGTATACCGCATGTGACCATGTACAACGTGCCCACCACCACCCTTGTTGTCAACGGAACCCTGCACAGCACTGCACAGATCACAATGCCGAGCCCAAGCTGGAGCATCAGTGTTCCTGCTAAGTTCATAGGGGTGCCTTTATGAGCATCAAAGTTGACCACCAGATCAAGTACACTAGCACACCAACCCACACAGGCAAAGATGAAGAACTGTGTGCGCAACTCCTTCTTTTTCCTGCTCAGTGTCCCGTCCAAGGAGAGCACGCCATTGAGACACTGCATCCCCATCTCCCCTCCCGTCAGGTACCTGTGTTCTTGTGGAGGGGTTGGAAAATAAAGAAGTGGTTGGGTAAGAAATGATAAAGAGAACGCAATTGGTTGGAAAATAAAAAAAACTTAACAAAGTTTTGCTTGCACGTTCTGATGGGACAAGCTGCGAAGGTGTGCTCGTTGTGTCCTGAGATCCAGACCTTGCTGACTTGCTGGAACGAATTTCTGGCACTCGAACCGTTCATGACTGCATCGACGAAGCCTTGCAGGTTGCCCATGGCAACAAATAATGTTTGCGTTCGTCCTTCCTTCCCTTGACAGAGTTGTGAAAAGTGCACAAGAAAGCAAGCGCTGCAGCCCACGAGTATCGCCCTGAAGAAAAAGATGCGACCTGCGATAGAGAAACTGCAGGATCGGTTGGAGAACGCATTTCTGCACGAAGACCGATGCTTGGCTGGTAAAGCGCAGTGATCCAACTGGGGACAGTCACCGCGAGGTCATCGTCGTGAATGATTGCGAAGCTTTCGTTGGAGTGAGCGTCGTGAAACGGTAGTGTCTTCTTCATTGTCGCAAGAACGAAGAGGCGTGTCGCAGGGAATGTGCGGGAGACAGCAACAGACACCAACGGCGAAAAGCAGAACTGCACAAGAATGGTGGGGCACAACGGCGCTGACGATGAAGTCGGATCGTTCGGAGCTGCAGCTAGAATTCTGACCACCATCTCCGTTGTAAGGTTGTTCAGCACAACTAGCTGGATGCAGTCCGGAAAGAGAAAACGCTAGCTGACAAAGCCACCATATTTCTATATTCACGTATGGCAAATGATAATTTATTATGAGATCTCATAATAAATTATGAGATCATTATGCGCTATTATGCGCGCTCATAATAATCGCATAATGCATAATAGCGCATAATAGCACATAATAGCGCATAATGATTATGCGCTATTATGTGCTCATTATGTGCCCTACCCCAATGCCCCAAACCAGAAAATACCACCCTCAGATGTCCAAAAATCCATCTGCGCCCGGTTTTGAGCAGTTTTGAGCCTCAAGAAGCCCCGTATCTGCTTTTTTCAAAAATGTACATACAACTTGTACCTGCCCACCCCTCGTAGATAGAGCAACTCACACATCCATCACGCCTCAGTGTGAGCCAGGGGCCAGAAAAGCCCCCAAAGCCACATATTTTCACCCCAGAACCTATCCCGAGGGGTACCCAGGCGGTTTCGGGGTGTTTAGAGGGACTTGGTGGAACTTAGAACCATGTTTCAAAAAGTGTCAAGCACCTGGTACCAAAGGTTTTCCCACCCAAGGTATCTTAAGCCGTCAAAAAACGTGAAGTAGGTAATAAATCAAAGAAAACCCCCTGAAGTCAATAAAAACCACACCATAGGCCCATTTGTACCCCAAAATCGAATTCCGCCCGGTTTTGGGCACTTTTGACCACTTCTGAGCGACTTTTTTTGGGTGGGGGGGTGGGGGGTACGGCACATAATGAGCGCATAACTCCGCATAATTGGCGCATAATAGCGCATAATAGCACATAATAGCGCATAATATCACATGTATTATGAGATCTCATAATAGCGCATAATATATTATCATTTGCCATACGTGTATATTTCTGTATTTCTTGAGAATCAGGGATGTATTTCCAGTCTGCACAATGCCCCGCAGGTGTGCGGATCTTACTCGCGTCCACCACGAAACCCAAGACTCAAGCAAAGGGGCCTTATGCCACATTGTGCGTGCAACAGCTTGCATCTATGGAAATAGAGCACAGCCACACGCTATGAACACATTCATCAAACGGAGGCTCATGACGTGGCACCACAGCGCTTCCTCACAGTGCGCAATAAAACGGTACAATCGCAGCCTTGCCCACTCAGATTCCCTTCCCCACCCCAAAGCCTTCTACTCCGTTGTCCCTTCCCACAGCAGTCGTGCATGCCAAGGCCACACTCAGAAGCCCACCCTTGACTGTCGAGGGATGCACGTTCAAAGGGCTCCGTTCACAAGGACAACCCTGTCCAGCCTCTTCAACCGCTGCTGAACCCTGTGCAGCGTCTTCAACCGCTGCTGCAGACACATCGCCTTTCGGGTACTTCCGCACTGCTGTGTTGTAGTTCTCCCACTTCTTGTTCTTCCCGATCTGGTACATCCATTCTTCAGTCACACGGTCGGCTGCTTCGGTGTTGAGAATAAGCTCGGCAACCACTTCAGGTGTGTCAGAGGTTGCAGACACTTCCACCTTGCACGGAATCAGGCGCATCTCGTGTTCGCACTCAGCATCGCTGAAGCACACACGGTTGCAGAGCACGTCACAGCCAAGGATACGTCCTGCACGTTCCATCCCATGCACGTCACGCACAAGTGTCCCCACCATGCTGAAGCGGCGCATCACTTCACACCCCATGTCACCACGCAGCACCTTCCCAGATGCAACACCTATGTTCACCTGTGACAGCTTCAACCCCCTGAACAGCATCGTTGCTGTGTGCAGTGCTGAGGTGGCGTGGTTTGCACACTGCCTTGACGTGTTGAACGAGCAGTGCACCCTGTCACCAACAAACACGTCCACCATCCCACGGTATGACTCTGTTGCCTGCAACGTCTTCAGAAGAAGAGTTGTGAAGAAGGAGGAGAAGTGTGCACTGTCCTGCTCCACCAGACGCAACGTGTCTTTGATGTTCACCGTCAGCAGAGTCGCCTTCACAGACGTGAGCACCAAAGCAACGTGTCGTGCACTTGCAGCAGGCAAGCTTCCATTTGTGGAACCACTCTCAGAAGATGCTGTTTGCTCTGCACAATCTTGTTCTGTACCTGCTGTACTGGCGTGTTCAGTGCACTCAACTTCGCTGTCTTCATCCACAAGCAGACACGTCAGTGGCAGGTACGCTTTGTACGACCGCAGGTTCTTCTCCAACGCACGCAGTGCCACCGTCATCCCCTCAGGCAGCTCATGTTCATGCTCCTCCAGCAGCTCCGCCACCTTCTCCACGTCGTATCCTGCCAGGAGTGAGGCAATCTCCTGTACAGCGTTGATCGTCCTCTCCATTGATGCCTGCTCCTTCAGGACTTGTCGTGCGAAACCACGTGTCACGATGAAGTCAATCGAAAACACAGACACTGCACTTAATAGTGGAGATGAAGGGAACGGTGTTGGGCACGGCAGCGTCTCACAATCAAACTTCTCCTTCAAGAAATAGAGCCGTCCGAACTCACCCTCCTGTTCAGGTACCCCGGGGATCTCGAACAGACCAAACCTGAAGCCCTCCTCAACACCAAGCACCAACAACCACATGACAATGAAACACACAAGACCCAGACTGTACCGTGTGGGCACCTGCATCACAAGCAGCATGTCGATGATGAGCACGAGGAGAGCCCACTGCGTCGTGAAGAGAGCTCGTGCACTCAAATCCCACATCAGTATTCCTAATGTGGTCATGTACAACGTGCCCACAACTGTCCTTGTTGTCAACGGAACCCTGCACAACACTGCACAGATCGCAATGCTGAGCCCAAACATGATCACCATCGTACCTCCCAATATTAACGGCTGGTTAAGCTGTTGGTGCAAATTCAACACCAGGGCAAGTATATTTGCCCACCATCCCACACAGGTGAAGATGAAGAACTGTGTGCGCAGCTCCTTCTTTTTCATGCTCAGTGTCCCGTCCAAGGAGAGCACGCCATTGAGACACTGCATCCCCATCTCCCCTCCCGTCAGGTACCTGTGTTCTTGTGGAGGGGTGGTTGGAGTGGTTGGGTAAGAAATGATAAAAAGAACTCGAGAGGTTGGGATTTAATACGTATCCACTTGCTTGGATACAGAAAAAACAGAGACGAAAGGTGGTCTGGGGGAAGAGTGTAATTCTTGAACGCATCCCCACACTCAGTCACACAATTTCCCGAATGTGTATAAAATGTGCGGGTGAGATGGGGAGCACGGGAGACAAAAGAACGACTAGTGCTTTCTGAAAAAGTTCGGTAGAAATGAACACATGTCATATAAAAAGCAAAAGAACAGAACTGAAGTCGTCCGTACATTGCTCTCTCGGAGGGAACACACTACGAGACGAAGTCTTGCTTGCACATCACTGAAGACTGACAGAAGGAGTTGTGGGATGTTGTGAGGAAGACCAAACGATGGGTATTTCTGGTATCTGGTTGGTGCACAACAGATGCTCTATACCCACCGTAGCAATGCTGTTACTCTGCCCTACCCTCAAGAACCAGGCGACGCAGTTCTGATTCAGTATGGTGAGAAAAGTTGTTTCAGTATAGAACCTCAATACCCCTCAGGTGTGTGGATCTTGCTCGCGTCCACCACAAAACCCAAGACCGAAGAAAGGGGCTCAAAAGCTACGCACTCATGAGCAGTGCACACACCTCATTACACACTGTGCGTGCAACAGCTTGCATCTATGGAAATAGAGCACAACCACACGCTATGAACACATTCATCAAACGGAGGCTCATGACGTGGCACCACAGCGCTTCCTCACAGTACGCAATAAAACGGTACAATCGCAGCCTTGCCCACTCAGATTCCCTTCCCCACCCCAAAGCTTTCTACTGGGTTGTCCCTTCCCACAGCAGTCGTGCATGCCAAGGCCACACTCAGAAGCCCACCCTTGACTGTCGAGGGACGCACGTTCAAAGGGCTCCGTTCACAAGGACAACCCTGTCCAGCATCCTCAACCGCTGCTGCAGACACATCGCCTTTCAGGTACTTCCGCACTGCTGTGTTGTAGTTCTCCCACTTCTTGTTCTTCCCGATCTGGTACATCCATTCTTCCGTCACACGGTCGGCTGCTTCGGTGTTGAGAATAAGTTCGGCAACCACTTCAGGTGTGTCAGAGGTTGCAGACACTTCCACCTTGCACGGAATCAGGCGCATCTCGTGTTCACACTCAGCATCGCTGAAGCACACACGGTTGCAGAGCACGTCACAGCCAAGGATACGTCCTGCACGTTCCATCCCATGCACGTCACGCACAAGTGTCCCCACCATGCTGAAGCGGCGCATCACTTCACACCCCATGTCACCACGCAGCACCTTCCCAGTTGCAACACCGATGTTCACCTGCGACAGCTTCAACCCTCTGAACAGCATCGTTGCTGTGTGCAGTGCTGAGGTGGCGTGGTTTGCACACTGCCTTGACGTGTTGAACGAGCAGTGCACCCTGTCACCGACAAACACGTCCACCATCCCACGGTATGACTCTGTCGCCTGCAACGTCTTCAGAAGAAGAGTTGTGAAGAAGGAGGAGAAGTGTGCACTGTCCTGCTCCACCAGACGCAACGTGTCTTTGATGTTCACCGTCAGCAGAGTCGCCTTCACAGACGTGAGCCCCAAAGCAACGTGTCGTGCACTTGCAGCAGGCAAGCTTCCATTTGTGGAACCACTCTCAGAAGATGCTGTTTGCTCTGCACAATCTTGTTCTGTACCTTCTGTGCTGACGTGTTCAGTGCACTCAACTTCGCTGTCTTCGTCCACAAGCAGACACGTCAGTGGCAGGTACGCTTTGTACGACCGCAGGTTCTTCTCCAACGCACGCAGTGCCACCGTCATCCCCTCAGGCAGCTCATGTTCATGCTCCTCCAGCAGCTCCGCCACCTTCTCCACGTCGTACCTTGCCAGGAGTGAGGCAATCTCCTGCACGGCGTTGATCGTCCGCTCCATTGATGCTTGCTCCTTCAGCACCTCATGTGCGAAACCACGTGTCACGATGAAGTCAATCACAAACACAGACAACGCCAGTAAGAGGGGAGACGAAGGGAACGTTGTTGCGCACGGCAGCGTCTCACAGACAAACCTATCCTTGAAGGAATACTTCCGTCCGAACTCACCCTCTTGTGTCGGCAACCCTGGGATGTCGAACAGACCAAACCTGAAGCCCTCCTCAACACCAAGCACCAACAACCACATGACAATCAAGCAGACAAGACCCAGACTGTACCGTGTGGGCACCTGCATCACAAGCAGCATGTCGATGATGAGCACGAGGAGAGGCCACCGTACTAACGATAGTGTACGTGAATTCAAATCCCACATCAGTACCCCAAATGCCATCATGTACAACGTGCCCACCACCACCCTTGTTGTCAACGGAACCCTGCACAGCACTGCACAGATCGCAATGCCGAGCCCAAGCTGGAGCATCAGTGTTCCTGCGAAGTTGATGGGCGTGGTTTTATGTGTCTCAAAGTTGAACACCAGATCAAGTGCACTAGCACACCATCCCACACAGGCAAAGATGAAGAACTGTGTGCGCAACTCCTTCTTTTTCCTGCTCAGTGTCCCGTCCAAGGAGAGCACGCCATTGAGACACTGCATCCCCATCTCCCCTCCCGTCAGGTACCTGTGTTCTTGTGGAGTGGTTGGGTAAGAAATAATGAAGAGAATTCAAGTGGTTGAAAAATAAAAGAATAGACTGTGGTGGGTCGATATTGACAGGTTGTTGACAGTTGACTGGTTTTCCACAGCACCAACAGAACTGAAGCTGCCCGCACGTTGCTCTTTCGGAGGGGACACACTGCGAGACGAAGTCTTGCTTGCACATCACGAAAGATTGCCAGAAGGAGTTGTGGGATGTTGTGAGGAAGACCAAACGATGGGAATGACCGGTATGTGGATGTCGCACAACAGATGCTCTAGACCCACCATAGCAATGCTGTTACTCTTCCCTACCCTCAAGAACTAGGCGACACAGTTCTGATTCAATATGGTGAGAAAAGTTGTTTCAGTATAGAACCTCAATACCCCTCAGGTGTGTGGATCTTGCTCGCGTCCACCACAAAACCCAAGACCGAAGAAAGGGGCTCAAAAGCTACGCACTCATGAGCAGTGCACACACCTCATTACACACTGTGCGTGCAACAGCTTGCATCTATGGAAATAGAGCACAACCACACGCTATGAACACATTCATCAAACGGAGGCTCATGACGTGGCACCACAGCGCTTCCTCACAGTACGCAATAAAACGGTACAATCGCAGCCTTGCCCACTCAGATTCCCTTCCCCACCCCAAAGCTTTCTACTGGGTTGTCCCTTCCCACAGCAGTCGTGCATGCCAAGGCCACACTCAGAAGCCCACCCTTGACTGTCGAGGGACGCACGTTCAAAGGGCTCCGTTCACAAGGACAACCCTGTCCAGCATCTTCAACCGCTGCTGCAGACACATCGCCTTTCAGGTACTTCCGCACTGCTGTGTTGTAGTTCTCCCACTTCTTGTTCTTCCCGATCTGGTACATCCATTCTTCCGTCACACGGTCGGCTTCTTTGTTGCCAGGCAAAAGCTCGGCAACCACTTCAGATGTGTCAGAGGTTGCAGACACTTCCACCTTGCACGGAATCAGGCGCATCTCGTGTTCACACTCAGCATCGCTGAAGCACACACGGTTGCAGAGCACGTCACAGCCAAGGATACGTCCTGCACGTTCCATCCCATGCACGTCACGCACAAGTGTGCCCACCATGCTGAAGCGGCGCATTACAGCACACCCCATGTCACCACGCAGCACCTTCCCAGTTGCAACACCGATGTTCACCTGCGACAGCTTCAACCCCCTCAACAGCATCGTTGCTGTGTGCAGTGCTGAGGTGGCGTGGTTTGCACACTGCCTTGACGTGTTGAACGAGCAGTGCACCCTGTCACCCACAAACACGTCCACCATCCCACGGTATGACTCTGTTGCCTGCAACGTCTTCAGAAGAAGAGTTGTGAAGAAGGAGGAGAAGTGTGCACTGTCCTGCTCCACCAGACGCAACGTGTCTTTGATGTTCACCGTCAGCAGAGTCGCCTTCACAGACGTGAGCACCAAAGCAACGTGTCGCACACTAACAGCAGGCAAGCTTACATTTGTGGAACTACTCTCAAAAGATGCTGTTTGCTCTGCAAAGTCATCTTCTAAACCGACGTGTTCAGTGCACTCAACTTCGCTGTCCTCGTCCACAAGCAGACACGTCAGTGGCAGGTACGCTTTGTACGACCGCAGGTTCTTCTCCAACGCACGCAGTGCCACCGTCATCCCCTCAGGCAGCTCATGTTCATGCTCCTCCAGCAGCTCCGCCACCTTCTCCACGTCGTATCCTGCCAGGAGTGAGGCAATCTCCTGCACAGCGTTGATCGTCCGCTCCATTGATGCCTGCTCCTTCAGGACTTCACGTGCGAAACCACGTGTCACGATGAAGTCAATCGAAAACACAGACAACGCCATTAAGAGGGGTGACGAAGGGAACGTTGTTCGGCACGGCAGCGTTTCACAGTCAAACTTCTCCTTCAAGTAATACAGTCGTCCGAAGTCACCCTCCTGCTCTGCCAGCCCGGGGATCTCGAACAGACCAAACCTGAAGCTCTCCTCAAGACCAAGCAGCAACAACCACATGACAATGAAACACACAAGACCCAGACTGGACACCTTGGGCACCTGCATCACAAGCAGCATGTCGATGATGAGCACGAGGAGAGGCCACCGTACTACTGATAGTGTACGTCCATTTAAATCCCACATCAGTACCCCAAATGCCATCATGTACAACGTGCCCACCACCACCCTTGTTGTCAACGGAACCCTGCACAACACTGCACAGATCACAATGCCGAGCCCAAGCATGACCACCAGTGTTCCTGCCAAGTCGATGGGGATGATTTTATGAGCATCAAAGTTGAACACCAGATCAAGTACACCAGCCCACCATCCCACACAGGCAAAGATGAAGAACTGTGTGCGCATCTCCTTCTTTTTCCTGCTCAGTGTCCCGTCCAAGGAGAGCACGCCATTGAGACACTGCATCCCCATCTCCCCTCCCGTCAGGTCCCTGTGTTCTTGTGGAGGGGTGGTTGGAAAATATAAGAACAGAACTGAAGTTGCCCGCACGATACTCTTTCGGAGGGGACACACTGCGAGTGGTTGGCGAAGTACTGAGAAGAGAACTCAAGCTGCCCATATCGTACTTTTTGGAGGGGACACACTGCGAGACGAAGTCTTGCTTGCACATCACTGAAGACTGCCGGAAGGAGTCGTGGGGATTTAGACTACATGAAATACTGTTGTTGAGGGGTTGGGCGGGGAAAACATCAAAACATTTTTGTTTTTGTTGTATCGACAACAGCTTTTAAAAAGAAAATGTGTCGTGGTCATTGTCTCTCTTCGTTTTTTTTTTTATAATATAGTCCCGAACCTCTCCGAACGGAGTTCTGTACACAAAGTAACCCCAACACAAGGTTAATTTAAAAAAAAAAATCACCTCCCCACCCAGATTTCCAACCATCGGTTACAAAAAAAATACAGAATTAAGTGTCACAAATGCCTTGTAGTGATCCTGAAGCGATGTTATGCAGCACAACGTTGTTGTAATGCGCCTGGTCTGACGAGGTATGCCCTAGAGGCGCCGACATGTCAAATGCTTCCACGACACGTAGCTTCCCTGAGCTCTGTGTTTGCTGCAGCTTCTGCAGTCCCTTCCGCGCTGCGTTGTTGAAGAGAAGCAGCCGAAGGTCCGTTCTCCAGTCCATGACGCCTACAGGGAAGCCTGTTTGTGTATCAGGGTATTTCGGTGCCATAACCCAGACCACGGTCTTCCCTTTCCCCATCATCTGCGAGACGCACCCTAGTCTCTCCTTCAAGGTGCTCTCAAACCTTTTGAAACTCCAGTGTTTTCGAGACGCAGGGTGCTGTCCAAACCCGAGAATGACAACCCCATGCGCACCCCCAATCGCTTTATGGCACGCACCCAGGTAAGGATCGTCCACAAACTCAGTCTGAAGCGCGCCAAAACGGTGTTTGTGGCTTCCCTTAACGTTTTCAACACAGAGCTTGCTTTCGGGAAAGAGATACTGATCTTTGTGAGAAGGTGACGAGATATTCCGCACACAAGCCTCCCCACCACCCTTGAGAATATTAACCAACCCAAAGTACAGTGCTCGCAGCTGCGAATCCCCTGTAACAAAAGCGTTCATGCCACGCCGTGCCTTTGCCTTAAAGTCGGTGATACACTGGTCAACACCGTTTTCCACTCTTCCAGAACCCTGAATTTCCTCCCAATAATATTCAGGATGCGCCTGTCTCGTCCAATTAAACACGATAGGCTTACGAACAATCTTTTTGACTCTAACCTTTGTGTATAACACCCCATCCGGTTTCACCGCCCAGCGTGAAGTAGGGAAGGCGAAAAGACCTTCAGGTGAATTAGCGGATGGGGTATGGTCGGTGCCGTCGCACATAACAAATTGGTCGGAGGGAGGGGTGAGCTGGCCAAAATGCCATGCGGTCTGTTCAGTTTCAGACCGTGCCTGCTCTCCGTGGGGGAGTACCGGGGTCTTTAGAAGAGGGGGCCAAATATTCTTTGTTTCATCAATTGCTTCGTAGTTTTGATAGAGAAGCTCTACGGCAAGATAGTGTGGGCCCTTTCCAAGGAGGTGCACCTCTCCTGTGGAGTAGCCGCATTTCCCTTGATAGTGTAGCTCCCGTTGTGCAACTCCGCTCTCAGATTTGAAGAGAAGGCGATAATGATCGGGTCCCAGCCTGCGTTTCACCCAATCATCAAATTCCAGATCCTCGGAAATCTTTCTGTCAGAAATGGGGGTAAGACAGTCTCGCGAGACAGAGAGATTCCCAGAACACCTTTTTGCATCCCAACAGAGTGTTGCGGAAAACCCTTTGGTAGTTTGCAAGACACGGCAGGGGGTGTTTGGGGTTGGTTTTTCATCCGGTGTGTCGGTGTGGTGGTGTTGTTGTTGTGTTTGATCCCCCTTTATCCGCTCCGGTCCCGTAGTGTGTTCCACCTCTTCCTCACCCCCAAATCCAAAAGAGAGATAAACCGCAAAGAGAAAAAGAAACGCTACACCACCAAGAAGCTTCCTACCACGCCCTGTACGATGTCGTGTAGGGGATGGGGCAGTATCGGGGCTCATATTATGAAAAAAATTGTTTTGTAATTTTAAAAAAATGTCTGGAGGGGATGATGGACCCTGGAGAGGGGGAGGAGGTGTAATAGAAATTGCATTTTAAAGATAAGCGAAGGAAAGCAGCCGTCAGTCATTTTGACGCTCTTCTGCACACACTCTGCGCTGTGACGGCACCGTTAACTCTCTTGCTTTCTCTACCTGCGCTGACATCGTGGTGGTTGCCAGCACCGCTGGGGTCTACATCTTCAGCACAACTTCCAGAGAATGTGTCCGCCACATCAGCTGGTGTTTCGAGGTGCTGGTGTCCGTGTGCACGATGAGCGATCCTCCGCACCTCCACGTTGACCCTGCAGGAGCTAGCAAATGGTGGTGTGGCTGACGACCCCAAAATAGCACAAAAATAGCATCCCCCCCTTCAGCCACACCAAATTGGGCTAGAATTTGATGTAAAAAATAGAAAAAAAGGTGGGTTGGGGGGAAGTCTGTTTTTTGTTAATTAAGAGCGGTGCTGGGGGGGGATGGGGGGTTTACTCAATGTTTAAAATACCTTTGTATTTGAGCGGGGGAGGGGGGGAAAGCAGATTTTCTTCTTTTTTTGCTTTAAAAAACAACAACAACAACAAATGGGCGGGCATCTTCCGTCTGTTCTCCTATTTGTAAAGAGCCTGATATGCAAAAAACAATAGAGAGGAAAAAACGTTTTCAAGCCGCGTCTGCAAACTCTCCATAAAGGAGACAGAGGGGACGAATCAAGAGAAACACAACACGTGTTTCAAAAAAAGAGGGGGGTAAAAAAGAAAAAAGAAGAGAAAAAAATGGGGGGAGGGTAATGTTACGTTAGTTAAACGCAGGTTCGGAACGCCCCTGCATTGTGATTGGCCCCTTTTTCCCTTTCTCAAAACATTTGGTTTTTCCTTCTATGGTCTGGAGGAAAATGATTTGCGTACGTTGGGCCAAAAAAAAAAAAAAAAAAAGGGAAAAAAAAAAGGTTTATAGATGACCCTAAGCCTCTCTCTTAGATTACTTAATGTTTTTGAACATTGGTTATTCATCAATCTTTTTCTAAGCTTCTCCTGCTTAGTCACCTAGGGAAAAAAATGGGGGAGAAAAAAGAAAGAGGGGGGCGGGGGGGAAACGTTAAAAGTGTAAAACGCCTCTAGAACACAGAATAGACTGAGAAGAGTTTTGCTTTGATTATAGGCTACCATCAGATAAGATAGTAGTCATTTTTCTTCTTCACAGGAACTCCTTAGACAGACACAGAGGCATTGGCTGAGAAGAATAAAAGGGGCAGGGGTGAAAGGGGGGGAAAAAAACAAAGATAAGACTTAGTAGAAAGTGCAAAACACCCTCACCCCTTCATCGGCGGATGCAGAGAGCACTAAAAACTCTCCCTCTTTTCCTTGAAAACTACTTCGTTAGATTGGTGTTGAGGATATATTATTTTTTTTATAAATTGTTGGAGTAGTGTGTAGGTTGCCTCGGGTTGTGTTGCCACAGGTTGTGCAAATCTCCACTATCAATTTTTTTTCCTTTGTCCATGTTTCCCTTTTTTATGCTAAATATCGCATTTTTTTTTTTTGTTGCAGATGATTAGACTGGAATCACTTCACAAACATGACGAAATAGAGGGAGGGAGAAGGAGAAGGAGGGGAGATACGTTAGTACTATTTTTTTTTTGATTTTTTTTTTTTTGAACTTTTCTGCTCTCTGGTTTGGAACGAAAAGGCTGTTCTAGCCTGTACATTTAAGAGGGGGGAGGGGAAAGGTGACGTTCATAATGCAAACGTCTTGCATTGCAAGGTGAGGAGAAGACGAAAAAAGAAAAAGTTTCTGAGATGAACCTAAACCTCATTGCACAGAAGAAAAAAAAATTCACTGATTTTTTTTTTTATTTTGAAAACTTAGTTGTATTTAGTGTAGACACCCCAAGGATGCGCTTCACTATAACAAATATATATTGGGAATTCTAACAAACGGTGTCCGAGAAGTTTTTTTTTCCCCCCCTTTTTTTGAAAACTTGGTTGTATTAGTGTAGCCACCCGAGGATGAACTCCACTATACTAAACAGAGATAAGTTTTTTTTCTTTGTATAGCCGTACAAACCTCAATCCCTCCGAAAGAATATGTGATAGAGCGTGCACAGTCACATCATTGTGGGTTACTTTAACCAATGGGATTCCTCTCATAATTCCTCTCATAACAGTGGTCCAAAGTTGGTGTTTGTAGACTGGGCAGAAGTCACATGCCACTCGCCACCGCTGCGATGAAGCGACATGCTGTGGTTTAATTAACCAGTTGGATTCCTCTTGTTCGTAACAGTTCCAAGTTGGTACTTCATTGTAGACGCGTCCAGGGCAGTGTTAGCCGAGAATCAGAGGCCGCAGTTGCACCCGAGAGCGCGACCGCAGCCACATCAACCCTATACTAACGCGAACCCTCTAGCAATCTACACTGTACCCTTCGGAGCCAATCCTTTTCCCCCTGAAAAGTTACGGATCTACTTTTGCCGACTTTCCCTTACCTACATTGTTCTGTCAGCCAGAGGCTTTTAGCCTAGGAGACCTATTGCGGTTAACGGTACAAAAATCTCGGGATGACACCAACAAAAAAGATTAAGAGATAATTTTCAATCGAAAGATGGAGTTTTATCCACCAAAAGAGAAAGAAAACTGTTTGGTAAGGCGATCCTCTCATCATATGATTGGTCCCCTTTAAAGAGAGCTTGAAAATGCAAATGCATCACTGTTCATCGGGCGGACGCAGATACTGGATAAAAAAAAAAGGAAAGGGGAAAAAAAAGAAAAAAAAAATATTTCGCATAAGGAAAGAAGAGAAAAGTGCACAGCACTGTCGTCAAACCCAACTGACAAAAACCCTCGTTGAGTGGCAACCCTATAGAGGCTGTCATTTACAACTCTCATTGCATACGAAATGCCTTTGCGATAGTCATATATCTGGATTGTTAATGACACCCCGAAAACGAATTCGCATATCGCCCAATATTCGGATCCCAAAAATTCTTGGGCCATATTCGGCCTATATTCGGATCCGAATATAGGGCGAATATCTGAATATAGGCGAATGTGCCATATTCGGATCCGAATGTCGGGCGAATACGAAATTCGCCTTCTAGGTATGCCTAGACACACCCCGAAAACGAATTCGCATATCGCCCAATATTCGGATCCCAAAAATTCCTGGACCATATTAGCCCTATATTCGGATTCAAATATGGAGTGAATACGAAAATTCGCCTTCGGCTTATGTCTAGGGGGTGCAATAATTATGACATTTGGGATATCAGTAGCTGACTACAGCACTGTGCGGGACTGAATAACAGTGGAAAGGGGTGGGGGAAGAAAAAGGCTTTTTTTTTGCAGCATAGATTTGTACAGAGATCCTTCAACGTTTGGAAACCATTTTGTTTTCGTAACGTCAAAACTCTGTTAACCTTTTGATTGAGCTTTACCGAATCGCTCAACTGCGATATGGGGGGGAAAAAATTGTGCGTGTTTTTGATCTCGTCTCTGAAATAAAGAAATTCTTGAAATGTCATGGTCACGTTTTTGCATAACATTGAACTCATACGAGTTCTGAATCGTTTGCAGAGTAGGTTAGCCGAAAACAAAAAAAAAAGGCTGATATTTAGTTGCACGAAACCTAATCCTCTTTTTTTAAAAAACTTGGTTGTATTAGTGTAGAGTGTGCTCCACTATTGAAATATTGAAATAATTTTTTTTTTTTTTGGATAAATTGTTGGAGTAGTGTTGCCTTTGTGTTGCCACAGTTGTGCAAACTCCATTTTCATTTTTTTTTTTTAAAATTCTGCCCCAAATCGCTACAACCCATCCCCAACTTTGCTTTTTTCAGTCTTTTCAGCCTGGTTTTATTATGTTTTTTTGTACTGAGATGTTAGGGTAGGCACAATTTTTCTTGTGTTTAATGCTCGGTCGGGTCCCAAAAAGTTCCGCGCGCGCGCGCAGAAAAAAACACACAAAGAAAAAAAAACACACACAGAGACACAGCAAAAATAAAACATCGAAGCCAGGCTGTCTTCTAATTCTGGAAATTTTCCGGAAAATTCCGACATCCGGAAGCAATTTTTTTCCTTGAAAAAACAGTGGGTTTTCAGCCCAAACATGCCGCGATAGACATTTCCAGAATCCGCTCGTTCTGTGGTGGGGGACATACAGAAAAACCGACAAAATTTTAGTGGCATAAATTTCCACAAAATATGAACCCATCCTCATAAACAAGGGTCATTTTTCAGGTCGGAAAATCCACATTCGGATAAAATTGTGGCGTTCCTGACTGGGAACAGGTAGCGCCGCAGGCGCACGGTACCCAACTTTTGTCTTTTTATTTTCCCCTTTTCTCTGCTTTCTTTTGATGCGCGAGCCGATTGCTCTCCACGGTGGGGTCACATGATAGAATTATATCATGTGACCCACTCGTATATGGATGATTCTGTGTTCGAAGATATTTGGTTGATTTTTCCCGTGGAGGAAGACGGGAGGGAAAGTCAAGATAACCTGTTGACGTAAGGCAATGTTTTTTTTTTCTTCCATGTTTTTTTTTTTTTTGGAATCTCAAAATTTTCCGCGCGCGCGAGCATTAAACAAATAAAAAAGTGTGCCTACCCTTATCATTTTTCCCAAAAAAAAAAAAAAAACAATACAATGATGATTTGAGGAAAGGAAAATATGCATTCTCGTAAAGCAAGTTGGCTAAGGTTTTACTTTTTTTTTTTTCAAAGTAGTGGCAATATGCTAGGGTATTCGGTTGAGAGAAAAAAATTTCTTTTTTTGGTAGAGAGAAAAAGGAAAGACAGACAGAAAGAAAGAAGAGAGAGAGAAAGCAAGCTTGAAATACTGTGTTTTGAAAAATACATGAACCAGAATGCGAATTACTGGCCTTTTTGAAATTTTTCTTTTTTTTTATGGACCAATTTTTCTGGTTCATATTTTTCAGAAAAAACGATACGCACATTTGTATATGCGCAGATCCTCTCAATAATAAATCAATAAATAGTCACTCTGATAGGTAAGTAAAGGGGGGGAAAAAAAGGTTTTTTCGTTGATTGCGCAATTACCCTGTTGGATGGGGTGATTGGCGACCCGTGTCTGAGGAACTATTTCTCCTTTAAGCTACGCTTTGTAGGTATAAAAACAATATTGGCAAAAACTAAAGACGAAGAAAAAGAATAATAATATCGAAACTGACTTCAAGATTCTGGTGGAAGAAGAAGAACAAGAGAAAGAGAAGAAGAAAAAAAAAATTTATCGCTCCGCGAGTAAGTTGCGTTCTGTTTTTTTTTTTTTTTTTTTGAAAATTTGTTGGAATAGTGTAGCTGCCATCTGTGCAAGCCTCCACTGTCAGCTCACTGAGGTGTGCGATATTGTGTAGGGAAGAGAAGGGGGAAGAAGAAGAAGAAGAAGAAGAAGAAGAAGAAGAAGAAGAAGAAGAAGAAGAAGAAGAAGAAGAAGAAGAAGAAGAGAAGAAGAAGAAGAAGAAGAAGAAGAAGAAGAAGAAGAAGAAGAAGAAGAAGAAGAAGAAGAAGAAGAAGAAGAAGAAGAAGAAGAAGAAGAAGAAGAAGAAGAAGAAGAAGAAGAAGAAGAAGAAGAAGAAGAAGAAGAAGAAGAAGAAGAAGAAGAAGAAGAAGAAGAAGAAGAAGAAGAAGAAGAAGAAGAAGAAGAAGAAGAAGAAGAAGAAGAAGAAGAAGAAGAAGAAGAAGAAGAAGAAGAAGAAGAAGAAGAAGAAGAAGAAGAGAAGAAGAAGAAGAAGAAGAAGAAGAAGAGAGAAGAAGAAGAAGAAGAAGAAGAAGAAGAAGAAGAAGAAGAAGAAGAAGAAGAAGAAGAAGAAGAAGAAGAAAGAAGAAGAAGAAGAAGAAGAAGAAGAAGAAGAAGAGGAGTCATTACAAGATAAAAGACGAGTATACAAGTAAACTAAAAAAGGGGGGCGGGGGGGGAGATTCTTTTTTTCCGTAGATGAGGAGAGGAGAGTACGTACAGAGGGCGATACTGGGGAAGCAAAAGACAAAATTCTGATTCGTGAATGTGTGTTTGTGTGTTTTGGTGTGTTTTGGGTTCCCCATCGATCCTCGTTCCAACCTTACTAACCGTAAGTGGTAAGCCCATGAGGGGCATGCTGCATTAGTCATTCTATATCTTGAAAGACTCCTGAGTCGAAGCAAAGCTTCTTAAACAAGTTTACTGTAGAAGAGAAGAAGAAGAAGAAGAAGAAGAAGAAGAAGAGAAGAAAGAAGAAGAAGAAGAAGAAGAAGAAGAAGAAGAAGAAGAAGAAGAAGAAGAAGAAGAAGAAGAAGAAGAAGAAGAAGAAGAAGAAGAAGAAGAAGAAGAAGAAGAAGAAAGAAGAAGAAGAAGAAGAAGAAGAAGAAGAAGAAGAAGAAGAAGAAGAAGAAGAAGAAGAAGAAGAAGAAGAAGAAGAAGAAGAAGAAGAAGAAGAAGAAGAAGAAGAAGAAGAAGAAGAAGAAGAAGAAGAAGAAGAAGAAGAAGAAGAAGAAGAAGAAGAAGAAGAAGAGAAGAAGAAGAAGAAGAAGAAGAAGAAGAAGAAGAAGAAGAAGAAGAAGAAGAAGAAGAAGAAGAAGAAGAAGAAGAAGAAGAAGAAGAAGAAGAAGAAAGAAGAAGAAGAAGAAGAAGAAGAAGAAGAAGAAGAAGAAGAAGAAGAAGAAGAAGAAGAAGAAGAAGAAGAGAAGAAGAAGAAGAGGAGTCTTTACAAGATAAAGACGAGTATACAAGTAAACTAAAAAAGGGGGGCGGGGGGAGATTCTTTTTTCCGTAGATGAGGAGAGGAGTACGTACAGAGGGCGATACTGGGGAAGCAAAAGACAAAATTCTGATTCGTGAATGTGTGTTTGTGTGTTTTGTGTGTTTTGGGTTCCCCATCGATCCTCGTTCCAACCTTACTAACCGTAAGTGGTAAGCCCATGAGGGGCATGCTGCATTAGTCATTCTATATCTTGAAAGACTCCTGAGTCGAAGCAAAGCTTCTTAAACAAGTTTACTGTAGAGGAGTCTTTACAAGATAAAGACGAGTATACAAGTAAACTAAAAAAGGGGGGCGGGGGGAGATTCTTTTTTCCGTAGATGAGGAGAGGAGTACGTACAGAGGGCGATACACCCATCGCACATGACCCTCACCAACCCTCTAAGGAAATACAAAAAGCTTTTTCCTGCGAAGCTTGTGAGTTGGCGTTTGAAACACCTTGAGAAGACACCCGCAGGCAGTACCTCCAAGGCCCTGTTTCCGACCCAGATTCTGTGTCGAGACAACCACAAAAACGCTATCGCAGCCAAATAAACGAAAGAAAAGGAAAAAGATGGAAACTAAAAGGACAAGAAACGCTTATATAGACACGTTTGAAATCGTTTCAAGAAACTTGAAACCCGCCTTAGTCTCCTCCACCTGAACCTTGCACCTTTTAAGAACAGCGGTGCCCGTGTCCCTCTTTCTGGACCATACGTCCGCAGGCATGACCGTCGTGGACAACCAATGCGTAACTAAGGTGGCGCCATGATCCTTCAACACTGTCTGTACGTAGCGGAGCCAAGAGTTACCCAGTCGCGTCTTTGAGTGTCCTTTCTCTAGGACATAACGCACGCTCTCGTTGTCGACCATGAGGCATACATGCTTATGCCCCAGCTCGACCGCACGCCTCACCCCTTTCGCCGCCGCGCGCAGTTCCAAGAAAAACATCTCTCCTGAGGTGTGCGTACCATCCCACGTCCCGTGCGAAGCCCAAGAATGCTTTTCGCCATGCTCACTGAAAACGCAACCCCATCCGAAAGTAGACGCGTCAGTCCACACCGCCACCGATGCCCAAGTAGGAAGGGGAGGAGGGATTGGCACCCATTGGTCAGTAGACAGGTGAGACCAAATGAGCCCGCGAATCTCGTTGCGCGCACCAGACGGAAGCGACACCAACTCGTCCCAGTTTTTCACCTTAGATGAGAGGCATCCTGCTTGCTGTCGAATGAACTGTAACGTGTCGCAGAAAAAGGCCAACGGCAGCGACATCACGTACGTCACACGGAATAACACACCCAGGTGTTCCCAGTACGTCCTGAGTGAGTGCGTCAATCCCTCAACACAGTCCGACAAGCCCTTAGCCGCATTCACTCGCCACTCCGTGGGGAACCGGAAGGCCAAGATACGCAAGTTCCACTCAATGCCCAGGTAAAGCACGACTTGGGAGGGGTGGTCCATGCTCTTACCCTCATTCACCTGTGCACCCATCTTCGCCAAACGGTCGCGAACGTACGCAGCTCGCACGCGCACCTCCAAAGCAGTCCCCCCCCAGACCACAATGTCGTCCAGGTACACCGCAGCGGCCACAAGCAAAAGGGAACCCAATGCAGTCTCCGAAGTGACTTGGGCAATCAGGGGCGCGTGGCTAAAGCCCATCGGCAGCCTGGCCCATCGCCACCACGTAGCACCCGTTCGCACACAAAAATAGCCCGACACCTGATCTGAAAGAGGGAATTGGTTAAAAAACCCCTTTAGGTCAATGGTGATGGCGTACTTCGCGTCCGATCGTCTCAGCGATTCCCTCAAACGAATTGGGGTAATCAGCGAGAACTTTGGAGGCTTATCCAATCGGGAGTTGATCGGCCGTCCGTCCACCAGCAGTCGATGCTTGCTCGGATCGGATTTGGGTATCGTAAAAAGCGATACCACCCCCCGTTTCGCGTCAGACCTGCTTAATTTCACCAAAGCGCCTGCCTCTTGGCATTGTCGAATAAAAGAAGGTTGGAGGTCCGTGCTTGGACCCGGGATCGGAACCGGTGAAGATAGGTTTTGAAATTTGTTGTCGGAGGTGCACCAATCCAATGAGCTGACGTCCTTACCCATCTCCTCCGCCAAGTCCCTGACCACTCCATAATTTATAGTCCCAGTAGGAAATTCGTCCAAACGGCATCTTCCCTTAGGTGGCGCGGCAACAGGAAAACCAAAAAGCTCGCCTGAAAAAGATGTGCGAGAAGATTCGGGTATCGGTTGCTTTGGTTTATATTTACCTCCCGCTATCAAGAGTCTCACTGCAGTGTCCGGTACATCTCCTTCTCCTTCTTCAATTGATAAGTGTTCGTCGCGTTCAGATACCTCTGTGAGGTTGACCATCTGGCGTGTCGCAGGGTTCTCTGCAGGTCGTTGTCGTCTGCTCCCGTGAGTTGAACTTCTTGTGCTGCCCCCTTCTTGGTGGAGTGCAACCAAGTTCCCAACGGCATCGCTGCACGGATGGTCTTCTTTAATCTCTCGTAGGTCGAAGAGTTTCCCCCGAAAACGCAATCTTCTCCCGTCTGTGTTCTCCAAAAACGCACCGCAATCGCCGTCATCTTTCCCGGTGGCAGGTATATCGGAGGGCGTGCTTCCCGTGCCCCCTTCTCTTGTGCGAAGAGCTCTGCTCCCACTGTTGTTGGGTCCCCCCCCGCATTTTCTATCTCCCTCCAGTCGCGAGTTGTTGCGAAACGGATGTCTGGGAAGCGTGAACGGGTTATCCAAGTGATTGCGAAGAAAGCCGCCGCCACAGGGTCGTTTTGAAGTTTGTGTAACGTAGTCCAGGCTTGCCCCGTGCTCATCGACGGGCAAGGGGTTGTGCGTATCCCTGCGCACAAGCGGCGTAACGATCGCAGCGTCCGCATGACCCGCCGTGTCCGGACCCCCGTCACTCCTTCGTCTCTGCACATCCGCAAAATCGAGTGCACGTATCCCTTGACAGACAGAGGGCTTGCTGTCTTCAGGGACATGTGCGCAAATCTCAGCACCGCTTCTTCTGCCGAGCATTTGCCGAGCGTTGCTCTGAAGTTGGTGAACCTTTTCCATAGTCGGGTTTTTTCCTGATCCGTAGAGGGAGCTGTTGCGAAGGAGTGCAGCGAGTCCCAAGAGGTCTTTGCATGGAGCTCCCTCCCCAGCTGTTTCCCGCTGCGAATTGTGAGGAATTGCTGATCCATTCTGAGCCGGTCGTTCCGCCACGATATCGTTGACACCTGTTTTAGGCACGGCGGAGGGCACGACTTCGGTGGTGGCTGTACTCTGCTCCTGACGGGTGTTTCCTCTTTCATTCTGCTCGAACGCAACCCCAACGTGGCGCTGTTGGCCTTGTCTGGCACAGGGGTACTGTCCGAGCGCACCTCTCCGCAGAGAGTGCGACCCGGTTCCTTCGTCCTGTTCGGACGTAGCACTCCCAGCCAAGGGGTGCTGTCCAGGTGCACTCCCCCGCAGGGGGTGCCGCTGGTCCTCTTCATTTCGTTCGTTTGACGCACTCCCAGCCAAGGGGTGCGTACGGGGTGCACTTCTCCGCAGAGAGTGCGACCCGGGTTGTCGTTCAGATGACGCACTCCCAGCCAAGGGGTGCTGTCCCGCAAGTTCATCCTTCTTGAGCGTATTCCCTCGCAAGGGGTGTCGCTCCGAGCCCCTCCCTTCGAGCTTATGGTCTTTTGTTGTAGAACCCTGAGCGAAAACCCCCCTTTCCGCCCTTCTGGCCGGCGTTGTTGTTGTTGTTGTTCTTGTTGCTGTTGTTTCCGTTGTAGTTGTTGCTACCCCACGACTTTCCTCCCTTCTTGCCGCCGCCTCTGCGGGTCTTTTTCTGGGAGGGTTCGTTCAGCGTTGTGTCGTCGCGGGCCGACGCAGGCCTCTTCCCCTGTACCTTTTCAGCTCCTTTCATGGCTGCCCTGCGCTGTTTTGAGATGTCGGGGGTGAGCAGCATCTCCTTCCGGTAAGCCTTACCTGCTTCGGGACCGTTTTTGTGGGCAAAGTGGGCCTCTAGCAGTGTGTTGAAGGACGTCTCCAAGATATCTAAAGGAGAGGCGTCCTTCAACACCATCATGATGACTGCTAGAGCACCACTGGCCGCCTGCTGGTTAGCCCCTGAGGACGGCACTAGCTCTTTGAGGGCCGCCTTTAGCTCCGATAGTTGCAGCTGGTCCATCTTCAGCCAGGAACGGGGGTTGAAAACCGCCGTTTCAACGTCTCCTGAGAAGAAGTCCCCTTGGTGGTCCTCTGTACCATCCAATGAGTCCTCATCCTCCTTTTCCTGACGGGAGTCGCTGGAGGAATCGTCAGCCTCTCCCTCGCTAGCGACCGCCGGCTTCGCCTTCTGTTTTGGAACCTGCGCCTGTTTGAAAGACACCTTTAACTTCACCTGGTCCTCCTCGTCGACGGCCTCCTGTTCGGTAGACACAGCAGGCTTAGGGGAATGTACCTCCGTCGATGAGCTGAAGGTTTCACCGTTGGTCATGAGTT